>UZAN01043393.1:6557-31426 GCA_900618425.1 Echinostoma caproni
CCACCAGGACGCAATGGTCATGCAGTGCTTCTATTCATACACATTTTTTTCGCTTCCATTAGTAAAGGTCTTCAAATACTACTCGCGGATTTATAGACTAAGCAATATATCGAAGAACCAAATACAGGTGTTGGTCGAATTCGTGCAACATCACCCTCATTTTGGAAATACATTTCTGTCCCCAATATCATACTTGTATATTGATGGCTATGGGTAAAGTGTATTTATTTTTGACTTTATTTCCAACTTCTATGCTCTTAGATATCTTCTATCACTGTTTGAATTTGCGCGACCTTGAGTGTTACGATAAAATTTGTAGTAGTTCAAAATTTACAGCTGAGATTTCAAAAATATTTTAAGCAAAGTAGCATGGGAATTCATTCTTTTTTAATAAATGATTCCTGTTCCATGAGAGTATCTACTAAGTTGAGCACAATGATTCAAAATTGATTATCTCTTTTCATTTAGTACGCAATAAATAAGCAAATTAGTGAAAATATTCTGGCTTAAATAAATTGATACAAACTACTCACGTATTATCCACAGTATGGACAGAATTGAAAATATAAGGGTTTGAAGTCCCGACCCGACTGATCGCGGTTCGAGTCCTGACAGGGACACAAAAAGTACGCACTGCTAACGAGTCCCAAACAGGACGAAACAGCTGTCCAGTGCTCTTTGTTGGTTATCACAAACATTTCCATCGCATTTGAATGCATTGTCTCGTGGGGAATCAACGATCTTCCAAGGAGTGAACCCCACACCCAAAACCATCAAGAGTGCCTGGTGCCTCTGAACAATCGAATGGGCTAATCCAAGCTTGATACTCTAAATTGAAAATATAATTCAAGAAAGATACACGTTGACCTTCGAAAGCTGACCTTGAGGTGTGCAGTTCGTTAAATAAGCGACTTGTAGTGTCACCATACCGAACCAGATGCAACATTCAAAAGGTTTTGTCATAAAATTGAAGCCTAAAGGCAACCTAATCGAGAGGCGCGTAAATCGGATNTGTGAAAGTGCTTCGATTTGAACGTAAATCCAATTTGCTGCATGTTCAACAAAATTTCTCCAACAAGACATAAACCGAGAGGCGGAAAACCGATCATATCGAAGCAAGACGATGGTTGTAATCGTAGGCAGCGGAGAAGAGTTGCACACAACCAATCTGGATGATAATCCGGGCTAATTAGCCGTTTTTTCCTCACTCTTTAGTTTGGAAAATGATGGCTCAATTTAAAATGCAACTGAGGTCATGTGATATGAAGCCGTTATGGAACGCCCAACAAAACAGAGAACGTATTGATTTTATCAAAAAATTCAAATCGCGTCGCCCGTCCATTTGGCAATGGGTTTGTCTCGCTGGTGCCCAACGGATAATTCAGCATGCGGTGAAAGTTGATCTACTGAGCTAGTTTTACCTGTCAAAAGAAGTAAATATTCATCCCACCTGATGATTTGGAATAGAAGTAAATAGTGAGTGAGCAGTGTACAATCGGCGGAGAATGACGAACGCCAAGAGCTTTGACGCTATTGGGATAAGGCTTATACCCCTATGGTTGGCGCAGTCATTGCGCGGGCCCTTTTTGAAGATGGAGACAACAATCGACCCCCCCCCCGCCACTCCCCACGAGGAGGGGGAGGAGGTACTTTGAATGTACTACGCTGATGATTAGAACAGTGACACTTGTGGAACAGGTGCGAGATCATTCATCGATTGTCGACAACGAATGTGAAACACACAAGAGTACTAGATAGTGAGTAACGTAACCAAAAGGAAGCAATTGAGATAATTGAGGAAAGCAAATTCTCCGTGATACACAAGCAACTCTGAACAGAAATTCCAAACAACAACATGATTTAAGGGTGTATTGAGCAAATTGGAATACCAGGGTGGAAATTAAGTTCGATAGAAAACAACAGGAACGCGAGCGACAATCTGTAGTTTAGACTTTGTGAATACATGCCAAATGCACAATGGTTCATTTGACAAACTTCCATCCTATCTGTATGTATGGGGAATCCTAACGTTGAATATCGAACACAACGGCATAACACTGCACAATTGACTTTTAAAAAGATATCTTCTCAAGTGCCGACTACGGTCGAAAAAGATGATGAAACCAACAAGGATTTTCGTGATGTTTACCTATCTTTCTATCAAAGTAGGGCAAACGTTTTAACTGCTACTTGTACAGCTCAGGATTCCATCACTTTATAGCAATGGCCTCTGCAAACTGCAGTAAGCGAGTTCTGTGTAGAGAATACACTTTTGAATGTCAAGGTCATGTCCACCTGATGGCCAGCCCTTGCATGTAGTGAGCGTTCGGTGACGTTGGTGTTTGGCTTTGGGATGACCTTTGAACTCGATCATTCGAGGATGATTCGTTCATCAATGCAGAAAGAAGACATGTCGCAAGCTTTTCACAGTTAGTTTCATCTTCGCAATTGCTTATTTAAAACAATGAAGCACAAATGTAGCACACGGGGTTGTTCAATTACAGTGAATGAACGTGTATGAGCATGCAAAGAAGTAGATCAACTCTACGGTAAGAGGATGGATTGTACCAAAAACTTGTGCGCATAAGGTCGGGTGATGTAATAGAATAGGCAGTGCTTTATTACTTGCTAAAATTTAACATTGCGATTACGTAAGAATGGATTCAGAGACGAATTGGGATCAACTCTGTTTTATTGTCATGACATGTTTTGCAACAGATGACCCTGGATTTCTTGTGATCACTTGATCATCAATTATCGGTTGCGTCATCAATTTCACCAACTGCTGTGATTCGTTTACCAGTTTACTAATCCACATAGAAATGTATTCGGTAACTCAGTCAAGTTGCCGCTCGGTCCTGCCTAAGTAGGTGGCCGAGAACCCACAGACGAATTGGTATATTTGATGGGATGTGACCTAAAACAAAAGCGAATTAATGACTGAATGAGCCGACAGGTGTAAACGAAAACTGGTTCGACGGTGTTGAATGTGCGTTTGATAGACAAACTCACGCGGTATCCTAGCGAATTACTCAAGACATCACGTCGAATGGAAGTTTTAAAATAGCGTTACACTTTGGTACGGATATTTGTTGATCTACCTTCATACCTTATATGCTATACTTTTTAACAAATAATTTCCAATGGTCGTCGTCCTGGAGAGTTTCATTGACGTCTATGTCACTGCGAGGTTAGCAAGCGTACAGAGTAGTAAATTTGGAATACTCCATTCGATTGTTCAGAGGCACCAGGCACTGTTGATGGTCTCGGGTGTGGGTTTCAATCTGTGGGAGGTCGTTAATTCCCCAGTAGTGGAATGCGTTTATACGCGACAGAAAGATTTGTGCTGACCGACAAAAAGCACTAGACAACTGTTTCGTTCTGTTCTGCCAGTACTGCATACTTTTTGTGTCCCTGCTGACGAGTCCTAAACGGGATGAAACAGCTGCCCAGTGCCGTCATAAAGCGTACTCGTAACAAATGGGACGAAGCTGTAACTTCATTACATTCTTCGACTGTAGCATGTAAATAAGGAGATTCAGCGATATTTTCAAGGTAGTATTTTGTAGCACACTGTGCTGCTGTGTTCGCTATTCAAGGAGACCTAGTAAGGAAAGGTGTTTTGGAGTTCTAAAGTGTGCGCTCAACAAATACAAAGAACGAATTGAATTTGTTCCCACCAAGACAGCTCTTCGGAACAATTCAACATTATTACGAAAAATGCATCACAACTCACCGAAGTGTGGTTTATATCCAAGGATGAATCTGTATAGCACTGGTCATTCAAATCCGAAGATTCTACTGCGTTTTGTTTCGTTTTAGGGACCGGTAAGTACCACACTTTGGCTCGGAATTCCTTGTTCTCTAAATAGATGGGATTAGCCAGCATAAATAAATGGTTTTCAATAAGGCAAGCAGAAAACAACATTACAGCGAGATACCATGAATTCAATTACTTTGTGTACCCTAATAATGAGTGGATAGTAATACAAGGGACATGCCAATTAGAGCGATCCATCATCATCATCATCATCGTACAGCGAAATACAGTGAAGCGAACTTCGTTGATCGCTGTCAAACTCGCAATGCATAAAAGATTAGTGGTAAAATTTAAGGTGGACAGGGATTGGACCTATTTTGAGGGAGGGAGAAGGTGAACCACTTTGGTCCACACACAGAGTGCGTAATCGAACTATGCATATACACCGTTTCAAGCGTTCTGGTCTGATAAGAAATGACAAAAAGAACGCCACTGCTGCCGATTCGCTGCCATATCCTTCAATGTCTCCAACCAACCAGTTGTGGAGTCTTTCGGACCCCAAGCTGGAAGGCGAGAGACACTCACTATACCTAATGGCTCTGTGCATTTCTTCATGCCTCGACTCCACGTCATCTGTTGACCTCCAGGTGGTTTCCTCTAGCCCGAGGCGGCTACAGCGAATAAAGCGCGGTGCGACAGATGATGGTTGGGCATACGCAATACGTGCATTAGCCAGCGAAATTTACTAATATGAATGCGGTGTCCTAGCAGGTTTATACTCGAGAGATCCGAAAATCGGATAAGACACATGAGGGTCAAAAGGTCACATGAACAATCAGTCCACTAATTCGTTCATTCATCCACAACCCAGTCATCCATGTTTATTGCTGTTTAACTTTCATTGATGATGTAAAACGCACAAATTATGGAAAGATGAGGTATCTGAATTCATGTTGTCCTGCCAAAATGTGACTTATCTGTGCACTGTCGAAAAATGGAATGAAATAATATAACCGCAAATATAAAGCATGGACTGTTTGTTGATAAGGTAAAACAGGAATGTTCAATGCTCATAGTACAAAAATAGTTCGCGATTTTATCAGCAGGGTTTTATAAGCTTCAAACGCTGTACAGACGGTTCCATGAGGATAAGCGAGAGCTGATAGGTGGGCTTAAAAACAAACATTTTGCCGTTGAAAGGAAACCTTTTGTCACCGCAAAATCATCCGATAAAGATAGAAATCTTTTTAGCATAATGGGATTCAAAGGGAGCACAGATCGAACAAGGTTGCTACCTCTCTGATTCGGTTACTCACTGGAAGATAATAAGTCAGATACACCAAGATCATCCAGTGTCGGGTGAGCTTGGGTCAAGAGAAATCCCGAGTATAACATCTGGAGCCTGAGCACAACCAAGTGTGCAGTGTAGATTGTTAGCATGCTGGTATATTACCAGTGGTAGCTGAAATGTATTTAGCTGTTTCCACTTCCATATATCGTGCAACAGTGGATCCGAAACTACCTACCGGTTCTGCTATCTCTCATGCATGTTGACACTGAAGTCACGAAAGATACTGATTCCGGATATCTCATTATTCGTCGCGCCATAGTTGACAGTGACATAAAGTGACCTACTCAGATGTCGTTGTTCTTTCAAATTCATTGATTGAAGTGAGCATATGATCACTGTCAACGTGGTGTCACATGGTCGTAACTTACACTGACTCATCACGGTTGTCGGTTTCTATGTCGAAGTGCAAACTCAGGGTGTCCAGGGCACCTAGGTGTTTAAACCGAGTTGGGTGTATGAAGACAACCTTTTTTTCGAAATATTATGGTTGCTATAGAAAACAATCGATGACATGTGGTATTCCGGTTTTTCATTAGGTTGTCTTATAGATGCCCGAAAGGGGTGATGATCGTGCAAGTGTGAGCAAAGATAAACCAAACGTGTCAGGGAATACAGTACTTTTGTTGCATGGTGCACAGCCCGTCTTTTTATCGCTTCTGATTCACGAGGCTGGATCAAATCTTCCAGATTATTACACTACTCAAGAACAACCCTAAACTAAACGTTTTATTTCGGGTACCGATAGAACAGGATTACCATTTTATTATGCAACCAAGAACGCGAGTCAGCAAACTAAGCCAGGGGAGACTCACGGAACTCATAACTATGCAGCCGGTGTTTCGAATAGTTACACGCTGAGGTGGATAGGCTGTCCAGAAGAGATTATTATTCGTTCCCCTCCTTCTTAGCTCGCACCAACACTTTGCGGTATCGATCGCGATCTCGTGACCTGGCCGTGTACAGTGGTTTCAGAGTTGTGACTGCGGGTCAGCGCGTCAGAGGCAAGCTTGTGTTAGTGTAGGCGAGTGAGTAGTTGTTTGCCTGTCGTCTCACGTATGAAGTTTTGATTGAAGCCCAGACAAGAGATTGCGTAGATCACACATGATCGCTCGACTCGATCCTTGCCGTTGAAGAGAAATGTTCTAGCAGGTGCTGCTGATTTATGGACTACCACGATTCCCATTGGTCGGCGTATACGTTTGGTGGCTCCTTATATCCCGCGTATGCAGGGTAACGTTATCCAAATTCCCTCTTTTGTGTGTGTTATTTGCCCTTTACCCCTAATGCACGCGTTGATAAAGCTCCTGGGATATGCGCTCGACAAGAACAGTTGAAGAAGTCAACTTCTTCCTGTTGCTCTTAGCTACGGTGTGCTCTGGTGTGTTCGCTCGGTGGAATAGAGTTCGCGGTGGTGGTGGCCCATTGTCAACGTCACCAATTATCACCTCGGAGGACGTGTGTTCGAGTCCCGCCACCATCACCTGTCTTTCTCCATTGTGTATTCTATGGAGCAATCCCGACAACAGAAATACCGTCAGTATCAGATACCAAATCGCCTGATACATGGAGAGTAAAGCGTGAAGACGACGTGGGATTTGGAGATCACGAGGTGAATCTTTGTGTTTCGAAGATAAAACATACATATGAATTGGTAGTTCCAAGGGTTTTAGATAAGACAGCTTTTTGGTCGATCCGATAGAGTGTGTGGAAAATAAATGCGGCTAAGGGAAAAGGAGATTTTCGTATGTCTAATTTGGTACCTTCTGGTTGGTTGGCCTTAATGGTTAAGCGCTGAATGACACTTCATGGGTGGCGTTACCAGCAAGTACCTCAAAGAACTTGCAAGCGACAAGAGCTATTAAGATGAGAAACAGGCTCTACCAAATCGATGCATGAGACTAGGGTAAGAAAAACTTCGTGGTAGCCTATGTCGACGAATGGGTTTTTCTTCAGTAACCCTAACCGGAGCCTTCAACTTCAAAGTCTGACACACAAGGTAGTGGGCAACGGAGGAGCGTGACCGAAGCACTCTTGCGGGAACTTCTAGAGACCTTTCACGGAAGGCCTTCGGGTTTCGGTTCAGTGTATTGTGGGTCCGCTGATCGGGATTGGCCTGCAGCCCTATGAGACAGGCGGAAAGTTGACAGGACAGCTGGGAGCTGTCCAGCTTGGGCTGGCGGTAGCTGACCAATGAAGTGCGGAGCTTTCCCACAGTCAGGAGGAAGACCCGAGTACCTCATTTCTACGTTCATCCAGCGGAGGGTTTGAACCGGTAAACTGCCCCTCCTCGTGTTTATTTTTAGAGATACCTGTCCAGGGGCGAGCGTGTATAGTTCAAGAAAACCGGGAGGTGCCAATCAACTGGCATTGAAGCCGATGTTTTTCTGGTTTCTATCCATTGACCGTTCAGGCGTAACTGGATTTGAGATTGAGAAACCACGCTGCATAGCTTGAAGGGTTATTGGGGGGCACGGAAGAAACACAACACATCAAAATGCCGTCTGGTCGCGACGTAGTTTTGGTATGAATCTTCACGGGAGCTTGGGAAGTGTGTACATTCCCGCTGTTTGGAATGTTTTACTTTTTGGTTGCGGGACCTGGGACCCCTGAGCTGGGGAGACCCAGAGTGAATGAAGCAAACATTATCATAAACAGAGGAGTAACAATGCGGGTTGAATCGAAGGACACTGTTGCCTTGTCGGGAGAAGAATCTGTCCCAAACAACAGACATGAATATATACATAAAATACTACACGGAAAATAGTTCGACATTATTGCACACTTTTATCAACCATGTCATTGGCTGTGGATCGTAACATGCTGGGTGGAGACGATGAATTCACGGAACTGTCCGCCTGTCGCATTATGAAGATACCTATATGCGCACAATCCACGGAAAACACATCGTAATACAAAAAACGCAAATAAGAATAGGCCCAGAGGAAAAGGTTTATATCATAAACGCGGTATAACGATAAAACGAAACGCGCCAAAGCGAAAGTATATCGACGCGGAAAAGAGAGAATTGCAAAGCCTTTTGTAACACGCGCGTGCAGATACTCAATGCATAACTGCAAAACGCTTTCCAATATTCCAGCAAGAAAGATGATGATAGTAAGACTAGGAGGGGGGAGAAGAACGCATAAAACCATAGGATGCCCCTAGATATAAATCAGATGAGATTGAAACACACATGGTGAACTGCTTTTCAAGCATCACGCCACTTGGTTAACTGCATGAACGTAAGAGAACAAAATGTGTCAGTGTGTTGGCTTACCTGGATCAGAAACGCTCCATTCTGTAGTGGTGGTTAATTAATCAATATCAGCAATAATAACTCAAAACAAACACGATAGGACAAAAAGCAGACGTAACAAACACCTGCATTCCGATCGGGTAGATAAAAAGTACATCGACCATATATTTATTATTGTTTACGTTAGATCAGCCCATCTCAGCCGACCAAAACACGCGTTCGTCAACATGGCTCGGTCTTGTGAGCCCGTTTGTCGTTAACAATAGTGTGTGACCACTTTGTAAATAATCCGACATTTCAAAGTAAACATGACATCTTTCGGCAGTGGGCAGCAGGTGAGAGGGAAAAAATCACCTAACATCTACCGTGCACTGAAGCGACAGTCATTTAACTTTTTCTTCACAAGACCCCTTCGGAAAAGAACACAAACCAGTAGCTAAAATAGATGATACATATATATTATATTAGTATATTAGGTTTATCAGGTCGTGTACAGCGTGAAAGAAACTACTAAAACACACCGTTCAAGGAGAGACAACGATAAAATAAAACGCTCGAAAGAGGACATTTAGACAAAGAAAGCGGGAAAAAGGAGGTTCATGAAAGTAATGTCAGGAATCCAGAAGTTAACCAAGAGTGAACCTCCACAACTCCAAGTGAATCCGTCATAACCACGGAATCTAAGCAATCACAATCTATTGGGAACCATATCATCTTTATAGTACAGTGAGATACAGTGAAGCAAACTTCGCTGATCGTTGCCAAGCTCTCAATGTAAACAGAGAAAGTACAAGATGGATAGGGTTTGGGCATAACTGGGAAGAGGCAAAGAACGTGAACCTCCAGGGTCAACACACAAAGAAAAAGGTTCTTCAGCCGTCACACGTTACTAATTGGAACGGGTTTATCAAAAACTCGTTCAATCGGAATGAAATGAGTTCTTCTTAGATAAACAAAAGTTTCTTTTGAGTGCGTTACCATAATGGTATTGTCATACACAGACAAACTACACGGCAATAGGTTACTTTGACATGTCTGTATTCCATCACGATGACACTGCAAGTTGTGTACATCCATGACCCAGTGAACTGTACAGGATGGCCTGCCACATCGGGTCTAAAAAATCTCAATATTTAAAGCTTCGATTCTGTTATTGACCAATATGGTGGATCGTGCATGTGTGTTGCGGAGCCACAGTGTGCATCCGCGTATGCGCCACTGAACGATGAAATACGAAGACTTTCTACACTTAGGCAACCCGTTTCTTGATCTAGCTAGCTAGCGGAACCGTAAACTGCACCTCCCATGTTTACTTACAGAAATTAACTCTATCGGGTGAAATGGGATCTTTCATCTCTCAGTCACAACTGCTTCTTCCTCGGATGTGGCAAGCCAGCCTGTATAAATCGCTGGGTCATGGACGTACACAACTTGCAGTGTCATCGTGATGGAACACAGACAATTTGTTAAAGTAATCAATTACAGTCTGTGTGACAATACCAGAACAGAACAAAGCTGATTTTCTTTAATGAAAGAATCCACATCAACACCACCACCAGTTAATAAACAAAGAACAGGAGTAAAAGAACAACAGTGGAGGGTTGAAATTCCAAAGATTGATGTGTTCAGCAGAACTACAAACCTGGTGGTAACCACTGGTAATAATACATGTGGCTGTGACCAAATTCGGTGCATAACAGGGTTGAGAGGAGGGTGCTTTTCTAGATCAAAGAATAGCACATGTACACAATTGTCGGTACCGGCGAGAATGAAATGACTGCAGCACGTGTGCCGTGAACCCACACAAGTTTTGACGGTGTTGATACCGCGTAACTCGATCCGAAATGCGGATATCTATGATCACCTTTAATCTGTAATTCGCTCGAGCGGTAGTCAACAATAAACCGCATAGGTTAGGTTCCGAGTAAACATCACACCAGATGAAAATCCGCATCAAGTACACAATAACCTATTTCAAACCAATTGCTAAGGCGGGAAAAGTTCGTTTTTGTCCCAAAATTCGCATTGTTTGAAATTTTTCAGGCGAACAAACAAAAAGCGGACGGTTATGCATCGACATTTCATCAAGGAATCCAGGTGGGTGCGTCATAGCCAACAAGTGGATACACTTACGGATATCAGAAAACTATTCTATTTCACTTCACAAACAAAGAGTGAGAACGAAGGTTCCTATGAGTTTATTCCCTCTCAAACTCTCCTTCGGATCATCTCTCTTGGTGAGAGTGCACGCTTATTTTGTGAGTGGAGACACATGCATACTGTTTGGTTCACAGTTTTCCAATAACACGCGAAATCCTTTCACGTTCAACTGTTTTTACCACGTATTTCGCGTATAACGCGACCACAGTGATAGCTAAAACGCTGAAATTTTGAACACGTGTCGCACAGCAAACTCACACGTTAGATACACAAAGAACTCAGTTAGTTTAAACGTGACTGTGGATGTAGCGCACAGAACGCTCTCTGTCGTATGCTTTTGAGGCCATTGTATAGGCTTTATCGATCACCGCTCAATGATCTAATATCAAATTGGAAACGGTTCTTTAGCCAAAATTATGGAGATATCGACCAAAATTGGCTGCCCATTTAGATGAAGAATAAAAGAAGACAGGAAAGTTGAAAGTAGAGTCGAACACAAAATGGAGACTGATCAATAGCATGCTAAGACGTGTTCCTATTTGCAAATAAAGAAAATTGTATATTTCGAAATGCGGTTATTTTTACCATTTGTTTGGACTGCCCTTAAAAGAGTGCTCCGCACTCTTTTAACATAGTCATATGCAATCTTCGGAGTTACATTTAAGTTAGGTAAATTTTTTATGCATATAACGACTGAGTTTGCAGCACAAAGTGTTCAAAATTTCAGTACTGAAGAGAGAAATGTGATTGAGGTGTGCACTCGAGAGGATCAGAAATCTAAAGAACTGCAAGTGAAAATGTGGGATGAACCCATGTACCTTTTGTGATGTATAAATTTCTCCGGAGGTGCAGTAAACATAAACGCGATTTGGAAACCTAGCTAGATAAGTAATATTAGGGTCTTGACAAATCGGAGAGAATCTATGTCAGCAATGGAGAAAAGAGCAAAAAGCAAATACTCTAAGCAGTCAATAATTCATACAACGCACGCAGGCACAAATGGGAAACAGATAGACAACAGGTGGTGCAACCAATCAAAATACAACAAAGCTACACAAATGACATATGACATCAAACACTTTCGTGGACATTGTTAAGACTAGTACAATGAACGCAGGACATGTGAACTCATCATAGACAGATCTGTGGAATCATCTAAAAAGAAGAAGCATCTCTTCTTTGTGAGTGCATCACGAGAAATCGGTAGATCGGGTTAAAATTGCGGGTAATTATGGATAATTATCCATCATTACGAAATAATGACACGTTTTTATTACACACCTTCGTGTGATGAACAGCAGACGAGGTAAACCCCATATTCACGAGGACCTGCTGTTCATTGATGCAACCGGTAGCCTAAGCCCCGGGACTTGCAGTGGCGAACCACATAAGGCCCCACCAAACAGTGGTAACACGCTGCAAAACAAAGGCATATGTCACGCCTGACTGACAAGTCATGTTCGAGATTAATTTAGGAAGAACAAAACGAGATGCATATGTATTACCCGGGCTGTGAAAAACAGCGTAGCATTGGAAAATGCCCGTCAGACTGTTGTCAGTCATTGTTGGAACTGAAAATTATATTATAGAAGCCTTAGGTACGTTGACAATCGGATCGACATATCCGCATCGCAACAAAATGGTATTTAGTCCGTTACTCTTCTCAAGACACACCGAAAGACTGAGATTCTTAGTGGTGTGAGGCAGACAAGTCCAGTTCAGTTCAGTTTTTACAACCATTAACCATGCACTTTCATGCGTCGGTTTTGGTTGCCCGTTTGGATAAAAGAGCGAAATGAAGATTGGAATGTCGAAGCAAATTCAAGCGGAAGATGAGGAATTCATATAGAGTGGTGTTAGGAAAATAACGAGTGGATGCACGAGCGCCACTGTTTGCGACACCCAGCCATATCACTCAGTGGAGCTAACCATCGGTGACCATCATCCCCAGGTCCCCGGCCAGGGAGCTTAACGGGGCCTATGTGACCTGATCTCCTGGTTAGGGTTTTCATGCCCTCATGCCAGGTCTTAGCTTGACCACCCTTTATCTTTTTCTAATCGCTACCAGCCTTGGCAAACATCGTTCACCGCGGCAACCTATCTGGCGACATACGTAACACATGTCCCAACCAGCGTAATCTATGAAGGTCGATCACTTGCTCTAGTGGACGACCGCGACTGCCTAAAACTCTACGCCTAACCTCAGCATTGCTATTCCGGTTACCCCACCAGACACGTGCAATGCTACGTAGACAGCGGTGTTCGAACACCGACAATCTATTTTTATCCTGTTCCCTTAGTGGCCAAGTCTCTGCACCGTAGAGCAGGATTGGCCGAACTGCTGCAGAAGGCAGACAATGCTAGATTCACCAAAGCCTGTGCCTAATTCACTTTAGAACATTTGAAAGTGAAGCTCAGGATTGGCAACCTATAATCATAATATATGGGATGTCGAGTATGGAACGATCAATTCGATGGTTACGGAACCACTTAAACGATTCTTTTCTCGGATATTTCACCACGTTGTCGTAAGTGTAGACCAAGGGTAAATGAACAAAGAAGAATGGAGTCAAGAAATTTCAATCGGGTTAATCTGCGTGCAGTAAAACCATCAACAGCAAAGGTAAGAGGATTCATAAATACCGATACAACACACCAACATCACCGACAGTGGAAACGTACGACGAAGGTATAATCCGTGATTAAAATAATTGCATTCTACGTGAATGTATTAGTAAATGACAGAAAGAACACCGAAATCACGGACTCGAAGGTGCGTGTGAGACGGAATGTTCAAAGCTACTGCATAGCACATCGGATTTTTCTTTTACATTTTATTTATCAAATTTCCCTGTCCAGCATTTACAAAATGAAAATAAAACAATGGACTAATGTTATTATTGACTTTGTGTTCACAATTACTTATATTTATTTTGTTGGACAATCAATGAGAATAGTGAACAGAAATTGGAAAAAGGAAACCAAACTAGCGCCTCACCCGACTTGGAACACTTACTTGCCATGGAAATCAGTGTAGCCACACCAAAACGAGCCTGTCCGAGCCAACGAAAACTCTCACTTCGTGTGTCCAAATCGGCCAAGCCACCCCATTCTATGGACAAGATCCCGATGCGTTGTGTAAAAGGTTCCGCAGTCTCGAACAGGATCGCATCAAGCGGGCGAACTTGTTGACTCGAACTAGTCACAGAACCTGTCGGGACGGATTGTATTGTTGCACACGGTGGGCTATGGCTGAGTATGAACGCCGAGTGTAGTAAACAATTTTCACAGGAGGCTAAGCTGAATATATCAGTTAAAGACAAGGGAGATATAGACGACTTCATCACAGACGATAATACAAAATATGGCTTACATGGCAGAAACAAGAAAATAATAGACTCAATGGACCAAAGTACACTGTCATGAGTGCTACAAGCTGAGTAAATGGATTAATCATGGAATAGGTACAACGATAAGACTTGGTGTGTTAATAAAAATAATCTGCTGGTGTACTATTCTGAAAGTCACCACAGATCAAAAGTTGCTGTCACACGCACAAGAAGAAAACTGCTATGATAGAGTAATTAGTCTAAGCAGTCGCATTCAGCGAATGGACAATGGTTGTCGATTACTCGATAAGTAAAAAAGTGGAACAAAACAAATAAACGGCCCTGTTATCACACCCAACAGTTTACCTATCAATTTCAGTTTTTACAGCCATTAACCATGCACTTTCATGCTGTCCTCTGGTTGCCCCTTTAGATAAAAGGACAGAATGAACATTGGAATGTTGAAAGCAAAGTCCAGGTTGACTTAGAAGTACTAAAGCTTTGAATTAATGTACAATTGAATAGCTGTTTTAAATCATATCAAAACTTGAAAATAGGAACAGCATTTGGACCTCTTTATGTACCCATTAGATCGATTGCAAGAGAGGTTTAAACAAAGAGTTGGACCAAGACTACCCTAACAAAGGCTAAAAATAAAACTGTACCAAGCAATATCGCTCATAATTCCACGTACACTCAATGTTTTCTCTATCTTGGTTGCAATCCAGATAATGATTTGGTACCAGATGTGAGGAAATCAATTAGATATACATACGTGACAACGCAAAGTTCACTGGTCTCCAGCCAAATGAACATGCTTGTAGNCTCCAGCCAAATGAACATGCTTGTAGTTTCCTTATGGCGTCCGAGTTCGCCCCTCACATGAGTTGATAGATTCCAGCTGTTGAGAATAATCGACAAAGTTGTATAGCACTTTTCCAGTTTACAGTCCGAATCTAATTTACTTTACTATACTATTCTCTTAGCACTGGAACAGCGTTAGGATACACGCTTAGCATACAAGAGAGAAATAAATAAATAACTCTTGACTCATTACGCTAATGCCTGCTTCAGCGGTATCAGTCAGCTCCGGTCCTTCCGGTCAGTGCTGAACCACGGAAGCAAGTGACAAGTGGGTACACAGTGTTTACTGGAGAAGTCAAATGAACATGAAAAAACACGTTCATTAGTATACCGCGATCAACGGTTCTTCAGCTTTCAGATTAACGTGAGGGAAAGTTCAAGTGAAATCAGTTCCACTCTATGCTTCACTCACCCTGAAAGGTGAATATTCAGTAAGTACATAGTCAAAGCACAATCAACCAAGTATAAATACACTATGATTTTAGAAAGCAGTGGCAAAAGAGAATGTAATTAACGATATGGATAAGTAAAGTTTAGAATTACTGAGAAAACCGGTAAGAAAAGGTAGCACAAAAGACTGGTAGGCGGTGGTGCCTGAAAATATAGTTATAATAGGATCAAGTAGAAGAGGACATAAACTTGAATGGATGCGAAGGGTTGCTTATTATCATAGTTAACGACAAGTGACACGTGTTTGCATAGTATGAAACAATGAAGTGACAGAATTTCACGGAATATCCAGCTACTTCGAGATCGATGTGCTAAGAATCTGGAGAGCTCAAATTATTCTTGAGCATCGATGAAAAGATTGCAGGGGACTCGTAATGTATTGTACATAACTTTTGCAAGCAATGAAGCTTACGTTTCAGTTAGAAAATATACATGCAAACCGCCACAGGGAACATTTATAATACGGAGAATATGTTTACAGGCAGAATGGGGATATTTCAGTCTACGGTTTACTTGATTCCCTCTTTTCGTTTGTAATTAAATGTGCAAGATAGGGTATAGGTGAATCCCGGTAAACGTTTATAAGAGATGACATTTTTCGGAATTCGGACAGCGTGGTAGGATGAGAAGGACAAATTCTCATTTCTGCATTTCATCGGTGGTTAGAGTCTGAGAGTGCTCTCCGCAAATTTGACACAAGAAGTTGTGACAATCTGAAAGTTTCATAATTAACTCGTTCACATAAACAGACGAAACGCGACTAATAATGGTTAGACGATGGTGTAAAACTTTGAAATCTTGTTTATGTAAGCCAGTGAAAATAAATGGGGAACAATGAAGTAAAGTAGGGAAAACACACTGATATAGAAAAGTACAAATTACTGACTGGGATGCACGAAACTACCCGCGCTTTCGGATTTGAAATGATAAGCACGTCAGGTTACCAACACAGTTATGGATGTGGTCGACCAACGAAAATTGCGACCTATAGTTACACCGAGAGATTTTACAGAGTTTACTTTGGACAAAAGAATGCTATTATTCTTGAACCGGACGACAGCAAAGCTGCCTATCACCAAAGTTAGGTGGCGGGGTCCGAACCTTGAACCATGGGGTCTAGAGCATACTAGTGACAGCGACTGAACTAATGCATTACCACCGTCCACAAAGGAGAATAAATATTAGTGGGGCCTTATGTAGTTCACCACTCCAAGTCCCAGGGCTTAGGTTACCGGTTTCCACCACTGAACAGTAGGTCCTCGTGACTAAGGGGTTCGCCCCGTCTGTTGTTCATCACACTTAGGTGTGTAATAAAAAATATGGTTAAAGTCGCCAAAGATGATGAATAAGTTAACATCTAAAAGCGGGGTAGTAGAAGTTATAAATGATTCGAAGAATGACATACGATCTGATTGTGTACAGTAAGGTTTGCTATGTACGAGTTAATAAAAATTGTGTGGATGAAGTGAGAAAATCATGGGGGACTGCGCGGTTACGCACTTAATACCTTCTAAGCAGTAGTGAAAATAACATGGGACTGGTCACACCAGGAAACGTTGACACACGTTACAACACCCCTACCTGTCTTCTTTCATCCGGTTTCAGGATCCTGACGGTAAATTTGAAAATCGCCTATCGACACCATCTATATATATATCTATCTATATATATCCTTATCCAGTCAGGATTCTTGTACACAGACTATACAAGTTTTCATAAGAACTCTCGAACAGAGAAAATTAGTTAAATCCGACATTTCGTAAACAGGGACTCAATGTTGGTGCTGACGGGTGAGACATCAGTCATCTTGACCAAACGGGTGAAACTAAGAGCAACTTGACAGCCTGTTTTTTAGCTGGACGGTGAGAAACTAAAGTCGCACAAACTGATGAACCTTCAAAAGATGTCCTGGTACGTTTGAGACAGATAATGTAATCCCGTGAGGGAGAACGACGCATTACATTGATTGAAAATGTAAAAGTACCAAGAAGAGAGCGTGTCAGTGTAGCGCAGGGAATTGAAGGATGAGCACATATACAGGCAAAGGAGCATATTACACGCAGAAAAAAACGGCAGATCAGGAGGCGAGGGATGGATAAAGCTTTCGAGCATAGGATTATTCTAATTCCTGACCTTTCCGAAAATACAAACCAACAAGAAACTGTGGTTAATTAATACACCGAGAGACTTGACGTTAGCTAGGGTTAGTTAACGGTGCCAAATGGGATGTTTATTGTAGANATGGTCCGAGGTTCGATCCCCGCCACCGCCACCCGACTCTGGTGGTAGGCAGCTCTGCTGTCGTCCGGTTCAATACCACGCCTAACCTATCGGGGCCTTATGTGGTTCGCCACTTCAAGTCCCGGGGCTTAGGTTACCGATTTCAACCACTGAACAGCAGGTCTTCGTGACTATGGGGTTTACCCCGTCTGCTGTTCACACACCTAGGTGCGTAATAAAAAAATAACTGTTCCTTTGGAGAATTGCGAACAGTATGACTATTTATTAAGAGAGATTTAGTTAATTTGTGTGCAGCTGATCAACCAGCACGGTTAGTAAAATAGAGCAGAGTGGAACGGAAGCAAAAGAGTGGGACATTCCTAACACAATACAGTTCGTGTATGTAATAAGCAAGAGATTTCGTGAGCAGGTATAGATGAAATATCTATGGAACAGGAAAAAACGGAGAAAACGGCACACTGTAGTAAACCTAGTGCAGAAAGTGAAGGAGAGGAAGCATGTCCGTGGTACTAGGTAAACTGAGAACGATTTAGAAAATAGTCTGTGATAAATGCAGCGATGGTAGTTCATATTCCACTAAAAGACAGAATTGANAATTGAGCAGTTTAGACCTGGCAGTCCTATAGTAGGTGTCACTGTAATAGAAGAAACATATTCCGACAGCTTTCCTGTTTCCGTTGAGTGCCGACAGAATATAACGAACCACAGAAGGTAGGACTCCCAGTGTGGAGCTAGCGTGGCGGTACACAACCTTATTTAGGTGCCGCACGATCAGCTAAAATGACATTCCTTGAACGAATTTCTTCTCGAAGAGCAGACGTAGATATGATGGAACGGAGTTTTGAGGCTCCTCTTTTAGGTATCAGTATGATAGAGACAGATCTGCAACAATGGGGTTTTACGAGCACTGATGAAAGCGTATCAGCGCAATCCTTAAGGATAATGACCTCCAGCCTATTGGGGCCGAGTGATTTATTGGTTTCGAGAACCAACAACCGACTGAAAACATTCTTCAGCAAAGGTAAATATAACGCCGAGTTGAGTGTTTACGGGGTCGATGGATCTCCCTGTTGCTAGTTTTTTAATAAATGTTTGGTCATCAACGTCTACCTTTGTCTGAGACACGATCGACGATTAGTCACTCAGTAACTTGATCGTGTTCTACGTTTCTCAGGAGGTTTGCTGGTGCAGGAGTGTGCGCATCTAGAATCTGTTCAGTTTATGTAGCTTGCCTTTGACATTAAGTGATTAGAACTCTATCCCGTGAAGATACTTGCGTTTGTATGCTCGTCCATTCATCTGATGTAACACTATCAGATAAGTGAACGAAATGGAATGATTAGGATGGTAGAACACAGATAGCGAAACAGTAGGATAATGCATAAAAGTTACGGAAGTATCTGGAAACTGAATGCATTCGTCTGCAGGAAAAGAAGACGGGATAAAAGCGTTACTTAGAGTAATCAATCGCTAAGAAGTTTCGGCAGATTGCGAGTGAACGAAATGAGCACAATCGACGAGATGTTTAAGAGAAAACGTTTCAGGGAAAGGTATATCGTGTGGTGTAGTTCAATATTTAAAAACAGTCGAAACATGATACAGTACACGAAATGCTGCCAAATACGGTCACATTCTCGGTTAAACTGGTCGCCCAAAGACACCCATCTCACGCCACCACCGAAATACTTAATATTTTGTACATTAAGACCACTTCACAAGAACTGGCGATGTCACCCTAGCTGATGACGTTTGTAAACAAATAACCAAACTCAGCGAACAGGCCAAATTGAATTATAGAAACCCGTTATTGATTGGTGTACACACTGAAGTGCGGTGGCTCTCATTGCCATTATGTGATCGAGGTTCCTTCACATGACATAGCAGTGTCTATCAAGTCATACTCCTTATTTCTTTGACTTCCCTAATAATGCCTAATGCCACTTTTGAACGACCCTCCTCCTAAGTTGATCTAACAAATATTTGAGTTCGATGGACTCGCACTGCTTATGAGTCTCAATCAGGTCGAAACAGCTGTCCAGGGCCTACTAACGTTTTAGTTCACGCTCCATTTGCTCAGCACACAATGCAAGTTACATTGAGAGCTTGAACTTTCAGCCACGAGTCATTCTTATTCCCCTTCCAGTCAACCCGTTTCACACACTTCCTCGAAGACAAACCATGTTTTATTCTTTCGAAATCCAGCAGCGCAGATCGTTGAAAAAACGCATTCAGTACCTGTTCGTCGAGATAAGTTTGGTCTCGTTGGTCGTGGTTGAAAAAGAACTAATTTTGTCGAACAAATATAATTGTTCTAATGATTATTAAGCATTAGTCAATGGTCTGGTTTCTGGTTGATAGGTTGCAGAGATAAGAAGAGGTCAAAAACGCGTATGCACGAAACATACCCGGAGGCATAGCACACAGCACTTGCGGTGGCATTTCCCCCACCGGCCGGAAGAAATCCTAAAGCGATCGATTTATGCGACTTGGTGACCCCAAGATTGTGCACGTCCGGTTTCTGCTCAGCTTGATTGCCTAGCTGGAACTTTGTTTGATCATTGAGATCGCCATTCCCAAGATGTACTGCATCAGAAAAATCTCGATATGCCAATCCATTGATCACTTCGTAGATCAGGCCGTCCCCAGAAATGGTCAAGAGAGCACGATATGTCTCCAATATTGAAGTAGAGCAATGCCGAATCCAGTGCTCCGCATGGCCTGGATACTCTATAGCGAGAGTTGAAGAAGAGATTGTGNAGATTGTGAGGGCAAATAAAATAATCACACTAATAGAACAATCGCCGATCCACTCCGTGCGGGTATGATGTTATCGGTTCTTTTCGCAAATTATCAACAAGGTTGACAAAATGAATTCAATCCGTTCACCTTGACTAGCGGTAGATCATATGAATGCCCAAAAATTAATCCAAATGAGAAGCTTGTCTATCACTGTAAAACTAGGAAAGAAAGAGATCAACGAACTGGACCGTTCAAAAAGAAAAAAATTAGATTCAATAAATGCGGTTGAATGAAGAAAAAAATAATACCACAGATTGTTAGACATTCTGTCCCTTATCCTTCATGCATGCTACTTGAATTCGAAAATCGAACGAACTGACGGTACATCAAGGCAGCCATGTACAATTTTATTTCCACTTACTACAACAGTAATGATTTACTTTGCCGTGTGTTTTGATTTAGTTCCGAGTTGTAGTGTTGGGCTAAACCATTACTTCGCAGAATCCGCTATACAAGAGTCACTAGTCTGATGTTGTTTTTTCGTCCACTCATTTTGGCGGCGGAGGCGTTTTCCCACCAAAGTGAGAGGACAAAGAACCAATACCTGGGGCTATAACCGGCTCCGTTAACCACTGACGGTTCAACTAAGGGAGTCGGCTAAAACCCCTGANCCAACCAAGAAGAGCCACACGAGCCACATACACCTTGGTGGTTATGGCAGTGGTCACCGACTCGATTAGTCATCGGGGTGTATTGAGTGCCGTCCAAAAGCTTAATGACCAGCCGACACTGGCCCCCAATGGATTGCGATTTTCACACCCCAACCCGCTGTCTCACGGGTCAGGCTTTCGTTAGCTGAAGGCTTTGGTTGTTAATTCCAAGAAAATTCACCTGTGTTCGCCTGGGCAACCTAGCAGTGTCGTCACTAGATCAATTATAAATTGTGCTGCATTTAGCCAGTTGATGTAGCGCTGAAAACGAGCTGGTTAGCTAACTTGCGTCGAATAAGCACAAGTTCATTCGCTAACGTGCAGTACAAGCCAATCCATACGGGAATTCATTCCACATGTGAAAACTCAAGCATCGCGGAGCAGTTTTGGTGACGCGATCGGCTTTTTGCTGATATTCTGTTTCAAACTTCAGCAGAAGATCCAACTGCTACACGACTTCATGTTTCAGTCAGCGAAGGCAGTTTGGAAACAGTTCCAAAACGTTCAGGGTACGGTTTATGAAGAAACAAATATTTCGTTCAATGCCACTAATTTCAAGAAGTCACTATCCCGAAAAAAGGTTATTTTCAAAAATGGTTCAGAAACGCCAATGGGTACCTTTATCAGCTCCCGGTGAACAACGGGTTTAACCCTGGAATGAATGCAAGTATTTCGGTGGGAGACATTCACGGCTAATTTGTATATTGTTTAATGCCCAGGGCCACAACTGCGGCAAGTTTGGCCGTATTCAGTTTGTACGCCATGTCTTACATAAACTCTATCTTGTTTGATCCACCGAAAATTTAGCTTCTGAGTAGCGGTTACTAACTTTAGCTTGTACTTGTTCCCTACATTAACACCATATTGTTCGTGATTTCATTACTAACGAATTCATTCATCACAAATCTATATTAAACCCTGGTAGTGTTGATTTTTATCACCAGAACCAGCCCCCCCCCCCCCGGCCGGATGTGTGATGACTGAACGAGCCCTATAGTCACGAGGACCTCCTGTTCCGAGGTGGAAACCGGCAACCTAAGCCCCGGGATTTGGAGTGGGGTGAACCACACAAGGCCCCGCTAATGCTTATCCTCTTTTGTCATCAGGCCCCGCTAGATTAAGAGTGGTATTGGACCGGACGACAGTAGAGCTGCCTACCACCAGGCAGACATTTCATGTAAGGGAATAACTGGCCATTCAGTCCGTATTTTAGGGTTACCTAAAGTGTTTCTTAAAGATAATCAATCGATAAAGTCTTTCTGGTTATAGATTAGGATATTTCTGTCGTTGGTTTAAATGGTCCTTGTCATTTTTATTCGTTTATTTCCTGCATCGATCTCGTCTTCATCACCTAATAATCGTGCGTTTTAAAGCAAAGGGTGGTGTCAAAATGACAGAGTTTAGAAGTAACTGGCTCCGCTGTGTTGATGAAACCTCGTATTATTCCGTTTGGGTCCCGTTAACCTGTCAGGGAGTTGGAAGAGATGATCAGCAAGGGGATTCCGACATCAGTGAATTCCTTGACTTGGGCCGTACCATTTGCCAATCCGTTGAAAAGTGACGAAAATACACCCTAGACTATGTGGTGATTATCATGTTACTGCAAACTGCTAAAACAGCCTAGTTGTTTTACTGTTGAACCTGAAAACATTCTTTATCAGCTCAAAAGTTACTTTTATTCGTGATTTTAGAGGGGGATTTCTTCATATTCCTCTTAATGAATACTCTTGTGAACGCGTTACTATTAATACATCTTTTGGTTTATCCTGCTACAACTTTCTACCGTTTGGACTCAGTGTTTCCCCCACTATTTTTTAGATTGCAATCAATTTAATCGTGTCCGGTTTGCAAGACGATACAACTGTTCATGCTCCTACCAGACATTGACACAACGAACGAGCATGCGTTTTGCTTGCGATTACCTTGTTGAGAGTATCCGCATAACGAACAGATTTTTTTGTTTGGGTTCTTTGATTGATGAATATGGATTTCCACGAACATGCTGATCGGTTTTCTCCAGTACCCAGTGCTCCATCGCCAAATTCATTCGAAGTATGACGTGCCCTGGTTAATTCTTTACCGTGCCATTCCAGTTTTATTCGTATCTTTGCTACTCCAGCTGTCCGTGTGTTTGATTTACAATCACAGCAAACATTATTATGAACCTCAGCACAGGAATGCGCTTTATTAAATTTACTTTCCTTTAAATCACCAATGCCTTTTGCCCACAATTAATGTCCACTGCCACTAACTATTGCACTTGAANTACAGCATCATCCGGTACTGTGTACTTCACGCCGATCCACAGCTGCTTGTCGCGGATATTCACAGACTCAACGTGACGCGCGTGCACAAGTATCGCTGGTACTTACTTCCTTATTGTGACTGATCATAAGGCTAGACATTGCATTTCTCAATCTCCTAAATTCCTTAG
This sequence comes from Echinostoma caproni, assembly GCA_900618425.1. Taxonomy (NCBI): domain Eukaryota; kingdom Metazoa; phylum Platyhelminthes; class Trematoda; order Plagiorchiida; family Echinostomatidae; genus Echinostoma; species Echinostoma caproni. The sequence continues at coordinate 29,852 of UZAN01043393.1, forward strand.
TGAAATTAGTTATCGACTATTTCACTACACAAAACCCAGTGCGGAATTTACCATTCAAACCTTAAGGAAGACATTCGGTTGAGAGGACGATCCCTGCGCTATCGTGCCTGACAACGGACATCATTTTGTTGCTAGGACATTGACCTACTGGTTGAATTCCGTGGGCAACCGTCGCGTTTTAACTCTACCCCGGCAGCCGCAATCCAATGGTGTAACCTAGAACTTTCAGCGCCTTTTGAAGATTGCTATTGTTTCCGTAAATCCTAGTACTTTGATGATTTTTTATTTCATACCTGTGTGGTGCACAGCAGATGAGGGAAACCCCACAGTCGCGAGGGCCGTTGATCAGCAAGGGAACCCGGGAAACTAAACCCCGAAAGTCGGAGTAGCGAACTACTTAAGGTAAGGCGTTGTACTGGATTCGACGAGAGCAAATCTGCCTATCACCAAAGTTAGGTGGCGGGTTTCGAACCGTCTTAACTAAGAATCTGCCGAAGTTGTGTACCATCGCACAAACGACCACCTACAAGCATAGTACGATACAACAAGAGACAAAGAATTTGTCGAATATCGAACTTAGACGATGGTAGGTCACATCGTAGGCATAATCTGTAAATTACCAAATATTGAATTTAGTGCTCAATTTTGTAATACCGCTTTTTCTGAGATTCTTTGAACTGAGTCATACTCCAGTACTGTTTATTACAGGAAACACCACCGAGTAATGACGAAAATCCGAGCTATGAACAAGCCAGTTAATGGTTTCAATGTTTCGATGCGCCAGCCACATTCTAGTGATATCGGTCTTATGTATAGAAGGACTACGATGCTGAAAAAACATGGTTCTCAGTCGATTTTCTGGAATTGCCGGGAGAATATATTTGTTCAAGGTTTTAACGTACGATATAGTTTCCTAATTTCCTTCGAGAATTACCCACTAACAATTTTCATTCTCGAAATGGCATCCCAGAAAATTACAGCCCCCCACTCTACCGTACGCCTGACGGCTGAAGGCTAACTTGCTCTTACGCAGGCCATGCCAGTAGAACGTGAGATCATCAAGTTATTTTTTCGCGCCGCTGTATAACACACCGCTCCATTCAGAAGCACAGTTGATGGGACTTCTACGAACGCAAATAGATCACCAATATGTCAACCTGTTATCCATGGTACGGAATTATAAATAAATAAATGTCTTTTTACTTCCTTTTTCTGTTTATTGAATATACAAATGTACAGTCAACTTTCAGGAAGGGGGTTGCGGTCATAGAAAGGCTGCCTGGGGAAAATACAGATATAAGGAAGACGGGCGGCGGTGAAGCGGTTTGAACCCGGTACACCCAGGTCACTAGTTGGTGACCTAACCACTTGGCCACCACCGCCCGGTGGTGTTATTGCGGCAACCTCGTTTACTATCTTCTGGATGTTCATTCATAAATCCTAGAAAAATTGTGCAACTGAGAGATTTCAGGATATTATGAGCAGTACAGCAATAATCGATTTTAAATAAGCAACGTGACGTATCGGTGGCCAAGTGGTTAGGTCACCAACTTGTGACCTGGGGGTCTCGAGCTC
>UZAN01043393.1:31431-41744 GCA_900618425.1 Echinostoma caproni
CCGCTCCACTGCCGCCCGTCTTCCCTGTTTCTGTATTTCCTTAGGCAGCCTTTGTATGGCCGCAGCCTTCTTCTTGAAAATAGACTGCACATTTGTATATTCAATAAATAAAAAGGAAGTAAAAGAAAGACGTTAAAAAAGACGTTCCATTGCAGTTTGAGCACAATTTCCAAAAATAAACAAGGGCGATGGCAATGCGGTCCTACATATAGCAACCGTTGCTCCATGTGCATCTCTAAATGTGTCTGCAGCTCCGACTCAGGTTTCGAAACGCCAGTTTCAGACGGTAAGTCCTCTTAACTAAGTGGCCATCAAAAACCATCGCGCATCTGACTTCAGATTATCGTTCAAGCATATCAGAAGATACGCTTTTTCGCCCACTACATTCATTATTCCCGTAGCACCGAGGTTTTCAAAAAGAAATAAAGTAGAATTAACAGGAGAGTTCTGTACCGCTCTCGTTAGATTGTGGCACTTATCCGTTCTATATTTGTGAAATGATGTAGTAAAAAATGTTGAATTTGGTGGGGCTTCGAATTTTCCTTTGCTAACATCGCGATTTTACGGTGAAAAATGCCTTACCTTCTCGATATTCATTATCAGATGAATTCATTTAGCTTTTAAGGTCAAATGCTATCCTACAACCACACATTCTAAACATCCCTGAATTTTATCACGCGTGAGCGCATTGTGTGAGAAATCGCTACAACCGATTGAGTAAGAGAGGACAAAGACTGCAAACAGAACATCGTGGTGGCTTGAGGGCCGCTCTTAGGTGGCGTTCCATCCTGTTATTATTTTTACTAACATTCGCTTACTCATAGGAAAAATTAACAACCACAAGAGCACAAAATATGAAAATGTGTTTCCAAAAACGTTGGAAATAGTATGCTCCAGAAATGCTGATTACATCCGGAAATTGAAGATCGTGTTGTCGCGCTTGATAAATTTGATATTTCGGGGTGATCAGAATATGAACTTCAATAATAGAGGTGGTGGAGTAGTTACTTTTGTCAACCGTATGTGGTGTACCAACCCATATCTTGTGTTACATTTTAATTTCAGAAAAGTCAACCGGATCGTCGTTTAATGTAAACCTCACGAGTGTTTTCCAACTACTCGGCACAATTCACGACAGGCTTAGACCAGTCCTTGCTCATTGCAGCTGGGGATATTAATCGTTTCGATATCCGTTTTTTAAGAACATTAAATTGGGTTAATCTTGTGCAGCTTTAAGGCCCAGCTTGACAGCATTTTTGTAAATATCTCAGAGGTCTTCTGTTAAAAAAAAACGGGCCCATATTAGCACTTCCGAACACTACAATTTTGTCTACCCTGAATAATTGGACAACTGATAATGTAAACTAGACTCGGAGAAATGAATTCATCGGCCGATTTTTCTGTTGGTTTGTTTGTTTTTTCAATTCCAAAAATTTTTCCACATGCGAACATCTCACCGGCTATCTTAATTTATTTTTCCATTTGTGTTGCCCCGTCGAGACTGTAAACATGCCTAATGAGAGATTTTCATCGACTCTTCTAAAACGGCTTCGCCGTGATAAGGAACAGACATATATGAATGGCAAGCGCAAAGATGTTAATCGACTATCCATTCTCATCAAGGTAAAGATTTAGTGCTTCAGTTGGATGTATATCGATATCATTCTAAGCAACCAGAGCTGTTGCGAGATGTGGTCGGCGTTGAAGCAACTCCGTGACACATGTGGAAGCCCCTGTCCTGACTTGGAAGAATCATCTACAATTCTCTGCCCCATCTGGTTCTAATTCTCTACCGTCCCCCTGCAATTCCCCTGAAAACATCACCCCTGTTGCTTCAACCGAGATTCTCGGTTTTGAAGCAACGTAAGTCAAACAAGGCTCGTGGACCTAACTCATCATCCTCTGTTACATTGAAAACTTGCGTCGAACACCTATCAAAATCTATTGCTGAGTTATTTAATTTGTGTATGTCCTCCAGAACAACCCCGGATTGACGGAGGGCTGTTCGGATAAGACCTAGCCCCGACGGGAGTTCCTCAAATTATCTACCGATTGCTTGTACCTCTGTCTTGTTTGAAATCATTGAGTGTCGTTCAACTACCCTCACTGATATTCTCGATCATATTCAGTTTGCTTACAAGCCTTTGCTTTCGACACTTGACGCCGTGGCTTGTTTTTTTATTCTGTGGCCTCAGTGTTAGATAGGAATACTGGGACAGTTCGACTTATTTTCCTTGATCATGTCATTGGTTGCGGCTTAGGATACAACGTGTTAAACGTTCTTCTAAACTACTTATCTTTCAGAACGTAATTTACTGCATAAAATCCTAAAAATTCGTCCACTTCTGACGTCAACTCCGGTGCTTTTCAAGGCATCATCATGACTTCATTTCCTGTAAATAAACAAACTGAGGGGTGTATGGGGTACCCGGTAGGAGTAGCACCTCTTACTCGGAAGGCTGTCGGCTCCTTTGGAGTATACTCCGTTCTTTGGTTTCCACCAGGCGCTCAGCTCTCACCTGTGGCTCCAAGAAGCTGTTTGGATACAACAGCGGCCACATCCCGATGAACCGCTAGACAGGCGGGCCAAACTAGATTGAGGGTAACCGGGAGCTCAACTCTCGGCGAGTCGGTGTCTAACGTACGTATTGAGTGGACGAAATCGCCTTCACAACTCAACGGTCGAGACAATGGCTCCGTACTTATAAAGGATGCATGGACCCCTGTTCAATGACGTATGAGCTCTCCCCAGAGAGCCACCATGTGCTACCTTCCTGCTGCCTTGCAGTTAACACTTGGATGTTCAAAGGTTATTGATGTCACCTCGACCCAAAGCCGGGTGACGCTGGGGACGTTTACTGTACGTCAAGAAATTTCATGGACATTCAATTGATATTCATGAAGCCGGCTTAACTTCTCCCGGGAGCCAGCCGCCGTAAAGTAAAGTAAAGTAAGTAAACAACCTGGCTATTTCTACCCACTTTATAACCTGGAAGTATGCTGACGATGTGGTGGAGCGAAATTCGAATAACGACGTATCTTTCCACTAACTTTAAGACAGTCTGAACGACGTTTTCGGTTGATCCTTGTCCCTTCCTCTTATGCTTAAGGTTGCCAAATGTGTCCATATCCCCTTCAACCTTAAATCAGGCTCCCATTATCAAACTGATTTTAATAACCTACCGGATCGCGTCGTTAACAGCCACAGAACTGACTCTGTTAAATCCCACAATCTCTCTTGAACTAGCCATGTGAAAAATATGTTATGCTTGCATGGAGCTTGCTGTTCCCTTAAAGGTGATTTTTAAATTTGCAGTAGCATGCATCCTACCTCATGGGCTGTACTGTATTTTGCTGGCTTGAAACAAAAAGATTCCATAATTATTTCCAAATTATTAAAACTCCTTTTCCGATGTAGTAACAGCCAGAAATATCCTGTTTCACTTTATTGTGCAAACATATTGAGTCATGTGAAATAATTGCTAATAGAATCTTGAATAGTGAAGATCACTGCTTGCACAACGAACTTCTTAAATCTTATGCCCGCCTCCATTATTAGCTCCTTGCCGCACTCGTAGCGATATACAAAAATAGCATCCTCCCTTGTCTCACCGGTATTTTAGTGAACCGGGCACCAATTATTGCAGGTCTGGTGGAACATTTCAGAAGTTATCTTTTTTATTATTACTACCGTCCTTTTGCTCACAAAGTGTTTTCGTTTTGTTTACCCTCTTCACACTTTTGTGTTTTTCCCTGTTTCCACTGTATTCTCGTGTTAACCGCTGAAAATTCACGTTTTGTATGCACAAAGCTTATTTTGACTGCTTACTAAGCACCTGTGTAACATTCTGAAAATGATATCCTGTGCATGTAATTCGTGCCACACGTTTACTCAATGGTAAACACACCTGTCAGTTGAGATGTACTACGGTAGAAGTGAACTTCGGTTGGTTGATAAGTCCACATTTCGAGAAATATTAAGCATGTTTATCCACAAACAAGGTGTGAGTGTGTATGTGTTGACGGAGAGCAAGGTGGAAGAAGTTGTACTTACCAGTTTTGAAAATTTTGTACGGCACTTGCAATCGTCGGAACATGGGAGCCACGGTTCTTTTGAACAGCTCAAGTGCCTTACCTGCACCGCTGCACGGATTGACAAACACCAGATAGGGTTTCAGTCCGGCTTAAGGAAGGCAAAAAAGGCGATTTAGGCAACCAGATACTCAAACGATGACCGGAAAATGCGATTCCCTGCACTTATCCAACCGATACTCTACGGACAACGTTCATCAGCAAGCCAATAATACACACGAATCTCAGAAATAAACTGCCCACCTTCACTCCATCAATGGTTACTTGTTCATTTACTTGCAGCTGTGCGACAAGTTACGTGGTTCGGAAGATGAGGTGATAATTGCAGAAACTCAAAGAACACAAATCAGCCTGTCTAAGCAATGGCCGCAAAAGAACAGCAAGCGCAATCTAAAATTCGTCTGTAAGTCATCTATTGAGTGCCGTCGATTGAATCAAGGCTCGTACAACAACGAAAGTTAGCAATAGCGGAAACAATTGCAATCAGGCTGTTAAAGACATTACTATGAGCGCATAAAAATACTGTTCAAAGCACTCCAGTTGCTCTCTGGCCTCGAGTTGACCTAGATAAGTAGTCTGACCGTGAAACGATGATGACATCAAAAAGCAAAGACCAACACAGGCTACAGATATGACCTCTGGACTCCCCCTCCCCACCTTATCCTAGCGTGTGTAACATTTAATGACTTAATTTATGTAACCTGATTCGAATTTACTCACTGATCGATATTCCAAAGGAAATCGTATATGAACATGCATGCTAATGTAGATGCCTGAAGACGTATTGAACTATTAGAAAAATATTCACACTAAATATCTCGTAATCAACAACATACTGTGATTCTAACAACGAAATTCACTAAATCCATCAACTGATCGAGAGCATTCTGTACACGATTATTTGACTGCAAGGTCAAGGCCGATCGAGAGAATGGCCGCCACAGCATCATAGTGCATGTGCGTACACTAGCTCGTTTTAGAGGTGATTATCGGAATTGTGCAATTGATCAACCATCGGAACACCTGTAGTCGTAAGTGCATCACTGTTTATCACGAGAATGGAAGCAGAAAAAATCGTTTTACAATTCTTTGGCTAAGCAATGTTGTCATACGAATAAACTAAGTATATATAAATTGTAATTGTGAAAACAGCGATGTTGGTACGGGTGAAAATAAGCCGACATTTCAGTTACCGGTTACCTCTACCCAGACGATTTTACAATCGCCTTTACAATCGCAATCGACTGTAAAATCGCCTTAATAAAGNAATAAAGGTTACCCACGGTAACCGAAACGTCGGCTTATTTTCACTCGTACCTAAATAGCTGTTTTCACAATTACAACTTATATAAAACATACCACATGACGCATCGATTTTTCGATACACTCCGAACGTCATTCGGATCTGAGACTATAAGCCAGGTATACATTCATCGGGAGACATGACAACGGACAAGCACATCCTGCATGAGCATTTCATAAGGTTACGACATAGGGGACATCACATATATTTGCACAACGATTAAAAAATAGAAACTTGAGACACAAGGGTGTGGAGATATATCCACTCCGTTGATCATTTTAGACAGGTAACTAAATACGGTTAAATGGGTCGTCTTTGTCGTCATCGTACAGCAAAATATAATGATAGAGAATTTCCCACCGAATCATTACCAAATACTCGATGGCCAATCTCGGAGTTGCTTACACGCTCGTTTCATCCAACCCGCGCCGAACAACGTAATGCTCAACAGTCGAAGATTTCTAGAAGCTGAATAGTCTCTACGCGCAAATTTAGGGTCTCGCAATCGTAAAGCAGAACTGACCGTACACTGACGCAGTATACGCGACCTTTCAGTTTCGACGCAACATCACGTCGGCACCAAAGGCGTTTCAGTCCTGCATACGCTGCTCGTGCCTAGGAAATGCAGGTGGCTACTGCCTCGAATATGCTACCGTCATTTGTCACCCAATCACCCAAGTAGGACAAACAACCCACCATAATTGATGCTTAGTCATCTAGCATCACAGCCCGGGTAGACGACACCCAATCTTGCGACATCACTTTGCACTTCAAAGGCGCAACGTTTATCTTACATTTACGGAGCAATAGCGTTTTGAGCATTATCCATACATGAGAAAAATCAAACGATATCGTCAGTGGATTCCAAATCACACAGCTTCTCTCCAACTGTCTATTCAACGCCAACATCTTCCCATTATTTGTATTTCCCCAGGTAGCCTCTGTATGATCACGGCCTGAAAGTTTACTGTACGCTTTGATGATCAATAAAAGAAAAAGGAAAACGTTTACTCATCTTTTTATAACATCTTGAAGACCACTTGGTGCATTCTCTACCATTTTGCCTACAACGAAACTCTATAGGGATGACGAAACAGAGCACCATTGTTGTTTTCGAAGGATTTGCTTAGCGGACCGCAGACCCTCACGCAAATGCAGGTATGTAGGTACTGTGGACCCGTCAGGGCTTCATGCTCAAGCAAAACGAAGGCTCCATTGAGGTCAAGGAACACTGCTACGGTTGGTCGAGTGCATGTGTCGTATTGCGAGGGCTTAACAAAGAGTGAAGATTCAATCGATGCAACTGCGCTCCTTTTTTTCATTACACACAAGTGTGTGATGAACAGTAGACGAAGACTTGCTGATCACTGATGGAAACCGGCAACCTGAAGAGAAGAATTCCATCGGGTCCCAATGCCATCCATTTCCTTGGCGATTGAATACAGATTTGTATCTCTGGTTCTGTTGGAGGCTCGCGTGTTATCGCCCATGGAGTTGCCGCTGCAGTTGCCGGAATAACCGAACTAGTATCAGATCAGTTGAACTGCTCGCTAAAATACTCAAATCTTTGTTTTTTATTGTGGATACTCTGTCCACTTTAAACAAAAACAGTTTTCCTGACCGGCGCTACGCATTGGGTGAAACAAACTTTGCTTATTCCGTGATGTAGAGGCTACTTCCATTTTACTAGCTACTTTGGCCCAGTAGTTTTTGAGATTTTTCATAAGCCCTTTCCTGAACTGACGTTGTAGAGGCCACCGGTTACTACGTAGACCCAGTCAACTTACCATTTGAACTAGAACACCGTGTAGCAGTCCGACGAGAATTGTGTCAAAAGTAAGTACTAGATAAAAAAAAAAGACTGATGATCTGCGTAGAACTGAGATAGTCGATCGTCGTTTTTTTGTTGGTTGGGCGGGTGGAGCGAAACGCCTCTAGACTGGCCTCAGATGTGCTCCGTTTTCCAACCTGCGCGTTAAAACCGCTTATAATATCAGTGCTACGGCTCAATCAAATGAGTTCGGTGAGTTTATCGTAAATTTGTCTTTTTGTGAATGGGGACTTCAGTTGGTTGGTGCACGTGCAGAAATCAATAAAAACCTTTTGGTGTGGCTTCCCTTCCGAAAACTAACAGAACCCTGGACCCTCATTGCGCACAACCGACTAAAGAGGGTATCCAATCTACCAGTAAGCCCTCGGTTTAGTCGTTTAGTACTACTCCTACAACGCGCTGGTCCAGTGAATAGTATCATCGAATCCTGATGTGAGAACGTACCTCGATGACAGACTCATCGAACTCATGTGTCATATACTGCTGGGATGCTGAATTTGTCTCCGATACACATCAATTTACGAAGAATTCATTGTACGCGCATGATACGCTTCCTGACCCACCTGCAGCAGAGGTTTCTCGTTGAAGGTCCCAGATTCAGAGATTGACGGCACTTCAAAATATGCAGCTTATTAAGTGCTAAACTACTTACAGTGCTGCTGGGCAACGCGCTTCGGTGAGTAACAAACAAGTTGTTTGATGGATTGTTAAAGGCCGGAAGAAGAGGCAAAGGGAGAGGGTTGGGTATAGAAGACAAAGAATTAAACAAAGGTTGGGATGTTTGAGCAGTAGTTCACTTACTACTAACCACCGGCGCACGAAAGTGCACGGTTAATGGCTATAAAAAGTGAAATGAACTCAACCACCCCGCTCGACGTGCAACGCGGTTTTGGTCATCCTGAGCGATAACCGATGCAATATGGAATTAGTTTTAGTTTGTTTTCCTTGAAGCTTTGTGAACGGCTATGGCTGGGGATTAAGACCAGCAAGTAGGAGAACGAATAGGGTCCTCAACCAAAGTTCTGACAAGAACCTGACCGTAAGTCAGCGGGTGAGGTGAAGTGAAGGCCTATCTGCTTGGATCATCTACTCTTCCGTCATTTTTTACCAGTCCAGATGTCAACGCAAGTCAACACCCGACATAGGGGATTGGAAGACTGAACTATATCTGACCCCTACACATTGACCGTCCAGGCATGATTGAATCTTCAGCTTAAAAAGCCGTCATGTGTAGCTCGTTGGGTCACAGAGGTGCACAATTCAGCACATTACGCCAAGGTGCGGTCTCGTCGTGTTAGCATTTGATAACACGTGGCTTCTGTGTTTATTATTTACTGCTCTCAGTGCAATTTAGATAGAACATGCTCACATTTTAGGACATGAATCAAAAATAAATCGACCGGTTAATAACTGGTAACTACACAAGACGGCATGTGCAAGATTTATGACTATCTTCTGTTTCTTGTGTGTGTGACTGTTCTGTTCAAAGAGTGCATCTATGACCAGTCTTTGCTATGGCAATCTGATATCTCACGGTGAAACTCGAAGTTATCGATCCCGTGTTGCCCTGGCCGGTAACCTTCTGAATATCTACCGATGCAGTTAACTCGATTAAACTGGTATACACAACAAGTACGTTCGCACCAAATGGAATAATTACGAAAAAACCAACTAGGTCTTCGAACTACATTGTATAGTTATATGGAGTGGCTCNGCTCGTAGGTTGGTGTTTGCTGTCACATGTAAATTAGTCAATCGGGATGCAAATTGTGTATTAGTGCGTGAACGTGTACAGGAAGTAAAATATTTCGCATTCAAAAAAGCTAACTGTTCGAAGCTCGACTTACCAGGCTCCGATGAAATCAACGCTTGTATTTGTTGCGCTAATTTCTGCAGCTTGTAGTTATCGTTCATAACGAGATACATAGTATATTCTTTCAAGACTAATCCGTATCGAAGTTGCGGATTCTTTTTCATAGCATCGTCTGTAAACTGACAGCGAAGGGTCGTCTGCAGTGAGCAATAGCAACTCACCTCTAAATAGCGCAAACGCAATCGGCCACGTAATCGGTCAGAGAAACGAAAAAGACGAGGATAAATCAAGCGACAATCAATCAGCTGTTCTCGTTGAATGATACGTGTGGGAAAACGGAATACAGAAGACGATGTCAGACAATTTCCGTTTCCAGTCATGTGTTCTTCACTTATTCGAATCCCATGATTGAGCACCATCAACTTTGCTGAGATAGTTTTTCGTGGTGAATTCACAGACAGCTGAACAATGTATTCATCCGGGGACGCGTTGATATGACAGGATTCAACGATCGGCATAATGGAGTTCACTTTGACGGTTTAGCGAAATTAGGCTGTGGACAATCGAAAAGTGAAAAAGCAGTTGTATGTGATCAATAGCTGTCAGGCTCAGATTAGAATACACTTCCTGGTCAAAATTAGCAACCCATACTACCATATATATATATATATATATATATATCGAGAACTAAACTGAACTGAGACTAACTATTCAAACTGACTTTTAATGTTTTAATAAGGAATCTGATACTGCACAATAACACAATGCCTGAAAAAAGTGATTCGAAAGATTGGGGGACAAAGGAACCTCCGGCAACCCACGAAACGAGATGAACGACTTCATGGAACCGTAATTTGTCTACGAGAGTCTGAACTGAATGCCGAGCGGTGAGCATCCATCATGTAAGCATCTCACTGAGCGAACTTTGGATGCTTGAATGGCCTTAGCCATTATCAGGCCTATGCCCTTTAAGGTGCTCAATTGAACAGAACAGGAGCCCTTCAAACCACGATCCGAAACAAACTGAACCGCGTTTTTGGTCGTGCGAACGGACACTAGTATTTCCCAAGTGGACCTTTCACTGCAATGGCTGTTTTATTCTGCGTACAATCTGAAAGAGAGTAGAACACAAACACCAAAAAACAAAAGCTTCGCCTGGGCATGAAAACGGAGTAGCAAATTGCCAAGGTCGTTACTATTCGGTGTAACGCAGTTTTCAGTTCAGTTCAGTTCAGTTCAGTTGCACAGGACGAATATGGCTCTTGCCAATCGAG
>UZAN01043394.1:5615-17816 GCA_900618425.1 Echinostoma caproni
CCAACTGAAGAATATGTTTGTCTTCATCACGGATTGAACAATCAACGGTGAAGAAGAGAGGAAGAGAGAGGGGACGAAAGAGTAGAAGAGTTGGAATTGTTTCATCCACGGATTGTAATTGAAGAATGAGATACTCTCAAACGCTGTTTTTCAATGCTACCGTTCAGTTCAGGTTTGGATACATAGATTAGAACGAAGCGGTTTCACTGATGTGTATTAATCCAAGGCGACAATGATGCATAAATGCATTTACACTGGCAGTATGGTGAGTAGTGCGTGAATCTTGACAAAATTTCCGGGATGCTCATCCCTTATTTCGTGGTTCCTGTCGCTCATCAAAAGTGCTTGTTTGGTTACTGCTTGAATAAGTATTTTTTGATACTTATCCTTTATTTTGTAACACATTACCTAGAACAAATATCATTCATGTATATATACATATATACATATATATATATAAATATATATATATATATATATCTGGTGGGGTCTGGGATCTGGTGGGGTAACCGGATGCGCAATGCTTAGGTGAGGCCCAGAGTTTTGGGTATCCGCGGTCTTCCACTGGAGCAAGTGGTCGACCTCCATAGATTAAGTTGGTTGGGACATGTGGTACGCATGTCACCAGATAGGTTACCACGGCGAGCGATGTTCGCCGAAGCAGACACCTAGTGGAAAAAAGTCAAGGGTGGTCAAGGTAAGACGTGGCACGAGGGTATGAAAATCCTAACCAGGAAACTGGGTCACATAGGTCCTGTTAGGCTCTGGATGATGGTCACCGATGGTTAGCTACACTGAGTGATATGGCTGGGTGTCGCAAACAGTGGTCACCGATGGTTAGAGACACTGATTGATATGGCTGGGTGTCGCAAACAGTGGCGCTCGTGCTATGAAAACCCTAAGCAGGTAACTGGGTCACATAGGTCCTGTTAGGCTCCCTGGCTGGGGACCTCGGGATGATCGTAACCGAAGGTCACATAGGTCCTGTTAGGCTCCCTGGCTGGGGACCTCGGGATGATCGTAACCGATGGTCAGAGACACTGAGCAATATGGCTGGGTGTCGTAAACAGTGGCGTTCGTCCATCTCCTCAATTTCTTTGCAACCTTTTAAACAGTGGCGTTCGTGCATCTCCTCACTTTCTTTGCAACCTTAGTCCACTGAACTTCTCCGACAGTGGCGTTCGTGCATCTTCTCAATTTCTTCCCACCCTTAGTCCACTGAACTTCTCCATTTGCATCTTCTCAATTTCTTTCCAACCTTAGTCCACTGAACTTCTCCATTTTCTGTTCGAATCGTCGATGGTTAGAGACACTGAGCGATATGGCTGGGTGTCGTAAACAGTGGCGTTCGTGCATCGTAACCGCTGGTTAGAGACACTGAGCGATATGGCTGGGTGTCGTAAACAGTGGCGTTCGTGCATCTCCAATTTCTTTCCAGCCTTAGATGACTGAACTTCTGCATTTTCTTTTCGACTCCACTTTCAAGTTTCCTTTCTCCTATTCTTCATCCAAATGGGCGGCCAAAAGACAGCAACCAAAACCGGTGCACGAATATGCGTGGTTAATGGTTGTACAAACTGAACTGAACTGAAGTGTTCGATGGGGACTTCAAATTTCAGCCGAGCTAAATTTGTGCTCCAATGGTTAATTCAACAACCTTTACGTCACAGATTGGATTTAATTGTTTGAATCAAGTTTATTTTTCATCGCTTTCATGATTATCTACGCTCCGGAATCTTTAGAGAATTTAAAACATTATGTGTTGGCGCGCAGGAGTGGCATCCTCTATCAGTTCAGTCGTTAAGGTCAGGTTTCCTCAGAAAACACCGAGCTGGCTGGTAAGTGGCTTTACCTAACACAAAACCTCAGAAATAGTCTATCCCTGCTAGTTGTCCATCAAACATACGATCACTATTTGGAAAAGTAAGCGTCTTCACGAAACTGATTAGGACGAAAAAATACCATGCATTAGGGATAATTATGCAGCACGAAACGTGGTTGCATCCTGATATCAACGACCCTTTGGTTTAGGTGGATTTCTGTGATAAGCATCAGTTGGATAGAGACTGTTTACTACGAAATCGAGGTGGCGGTCTAATAACCTACATCAAACCGTCTTGATGTAAGTCTACAAAGATTACCTTCATCTACAACATAGGTGAATGTAAACCCCGTTTCCTTAGTAAATATCGTTCCATTGTGGCATCAAACATTTACATACAACTTCTGATGTACAGACGTTTGCTGATGTATTTATATCCGAACTTTCTAATTACACGGAGCGCTTTCTTTTTATTGTTAGTGGTGATTTTAACCATGGAGATATTCATTTCTTGACTTCTCTCTCTCCACAATCTTGTAAATTTCTCCACAAGAGGAAACGCGCAGCTTGATCTTATGTTTTCGAACGATCCTGACCTGTTTGCTATGTGAAGAGGAGCCCCTCTGGCAAACTCCGATCGTTGTTTCATCAACGTTTTACTGAAAGTCTATTCAAAGAAACATCATAGTACACTGACACGTACATCTAGCCGACAGATTTTTCACAGGCTGTATGACCTGGTACACTGAGAGAAATGGTCTCTGATACAAATTTTGATCAGTTCTTTGATCCCTAGACATGCACGGCAGGACGTTTCGTGTGTTTCCTCGAATATGGTACAGCTTTTGAATGTGTTGACAGGAGCAGGCTTTTGTCTCTACTCCAAGTTGCTGGATTGTCCCATAATACCCTTCCTCTACTTCAAGATTATTTTACTGGTAGAACACAGTTCACAAAGTTTCCCGGAAAAACCTCTGATTCCCTACCAGTCAACTCAGGGGTGCTCCAGGGAGCAATTCTGTCCCCCTTTCTTTTCTCTTTCTATTTTCGTAACCTTCCCACTAACTCAAATGATCTTATTAAGTACGCTGATGTTGTCACAACAGGTTCCAAATTCCAAGGTGGTTTCGGCTTCTCACGTCTTCAAACCAATTTATCTACCTTAAACTTATGGTCTTCGTCTTCCAGGTTATCTCTCTGCCTCTAAATGTAGAAATGTCACCTTTTCGCTCACCAAAGAATAACGGCTACATTATTTTGAAAGGAATTGTCCTGCGCTCTATGTTGACAACCAGCCTGTTCCCAGAGTAAATTATCTACAATACCTCGGTGTCACTATCAGCCAAGATCTCACCTGGACCTCACATTTAAATTCTACTTTTGTAAAGATTCAACGGTTGTGTTCCTTTATTGCCCGCTTGCCTTCTTTAAAGTTCCACTGTATTTACTCACTCGATTTGTATATTCTTGTGTTGTCACTCATCTTCTCTACTGTTCCCCAGTTTTATTTGCCGACCTTAGAGCAAAAGATTACCCAATTCTACGCCGGTCTATTAAAATTATTTCTCGCACATGCGGTATTCCTTATTTGCACTTGCTTAACTTTATCGCCGATAAACATTTTACCTCTTGCGATAACTTCTGTAACAATATTCTATCAGACACCACTCACCCATTACACAAAGAACTTAAACAATGCATATCCACTTCTGTAACTAGATGTCGTTATAAACTGATATATGCTTGTACCAATGCCTATCGTTTGTCCGTCATCCCCTATTTTTCGAGATTTCTAACTCAAAAGACATCCATTAGAGAAAACTTCTTGAATTTCTTAAGCAATTGATATTCATTTTCAAGCCTTTACTCCACATCCCCTTGAATTTACAATGCTGTTTTTTTCTCTCACTTTTTTGTGACTGTATGCGACGATAATTGTTCCTGGAGTGCACGAAACTGAGAATCCATCCATTAGGATGAGTAAAGCGATTTTTGACTTGACTTGACTTGACTTTTTTTGCCTAATGTGAAAGCTGCACTTTGGGTAGTTAGCCGAACCGTATGCCTCTCTAGCGCGGTTTCCGCGGCCAAACTACTCGGAACTGGGGTGTTGTTCAATCCAGTTAGTGTTCATTGAGCCAAGGATATGCTTGAGCTGGATAGTTTACCTCTTTCCGAGTGGCATCCAAGTCAGTTAATTTGTTTGTTGGAGGTTCGATAATCCGAATGTATATTCCTAACATTTTACCTGTTCTCTCCCGTTTCCCGTAAATGTCCCTTCACACTGTGTGAACTAATTGCACAGGGATTCCTCAAATGGTGAGAGAATGATACCTAGTTAACGTTTGGAGTCCACTGAGGCTTTCGGGGATCCAGTAATTCGCCAGTTCAGAACTAAGTACCAATTTAGGTAGTTCGATTTCCACGAATGGAATTTCACTCCAATAACTTATTGAATTGATCGATAATTATTAGAATGACTTTGTCATTGGGGATAGCCGTGCAAGTCGGGTTAGGCCGTCATCAGACCTCGTCTTTTCCCTGGTTTTACACCGTCGTGAACATGACGGAGTATTTTGAATGATAGTGGTTTTACGTGTACTCGCTTTCACGTTTTCTGCTAATCTCAAGCTGAGATATGTTCGTAATTTTTCACTTTGTTTTAGATCGACTTTGGGTTCATTCGGGAATAGCAGTCTATCGGTACGCTAGTTCGGTCCAGCGGGCCTACTAATGTAAAAGTGGCATGCGCTCGGTTATCAGAGCGCGCTGAATTCTCATTGTCTGCTGGTTAATCACTGTAAAAATACTTATCCATTATTTTAACCAGCTGTTCTCTGTGACACTTGACTATCGTATAACCGTCTGGCAAATCCAGTACTGGTTTGAAAATTGACATTGTCGATTCTTATCGTTTTCCGTTTGTTGTGTTTAGAACTGCCCCACTTATTCTTGTTTAGACGAGCATTCGGTTTCCAACAGATGCGTATTTTTTCCCGTTAGTAGCCTGTCCGTTCACAGCTTTGTTTCTTGTTATCAGACTGCAGGCACGCTCTCGAGGCACAAGAAAATTCACGGAGAACGTCGACTTCACCAGTGTACCCAATGCTCGACGACGTTCACTCGACAATCCAACTTGAAACGGCATATGTTTAAGATGCATATGCGATCCGCTACTGGCCGTGTACCTTCGGGCCGTGCTGATCACAGAGGGAACAAAACTTATTCAGTGAATCCGTTGGAGACCGATATCGATCAATCGGAGATATCCGAACCGCATTCATCTCCCCCGATTGGCTCCTCTGCACCAACAAAATCGACAGTCATCACCGGGGTGTCGGAAAACAAATTGGATTGTGCTCTGGCTTCATCCACGTCGACCACCACCACCACCACCACCACCACCACGACTTCAACTGTTCTCAGAGAACCCAACGTAGACAACTCTTCAGAATTAGTTGCACAAAAGGGTCCATCGAAATCAACGACCCAACCGGAAGTGTTTCAATTTGTCCAAGTGGGTTGGTATTTTAAAAATTTCGATCAGTGGTTTTATTCATATGCATTGAATTGTCTGGAAAGGCTCCAGACAATCCGTCTTGTTTTTAGTCAAGAACAGTCGGGTAACATAACTCACTGTTTTGGGCATAGTCGAAATTTAATGTTGCTTTTAGTAAGCGTCACTCCTTTGTGCGACTTCATTTTTCGTTTTAATTCTCCAAGATCTCTAGACGACATCAGGAGACTTTATTTCTGACCTATGGGGTGTACAAGAGGAGTAGCAGTGTACTACGATGTGTATGAGTTGGCAAGCAGAATAACCTTCTGTATACCACGCGTATGCATCCATAACCTCATATCAAGGAAATCATAGAATAAGTGAATAAATTTAGTCTCTCACTCGGACGCACGTATTCCAGATGACACTATCGATAAGATGGTTTTGTCTATCGGTGAAGCTCACCGATCTTCCTAGATCGTGACGTCTGGGACGTGTTCTGCAAACTGCCTAACACCAGTTCATCATTCTCATTTCGGTGGTCGATGTTGGTCGGTAGCAAGTGCACCCTGTAAAATGAATCTTTCCATCGAAAATGTAAAGGGTGAAGTTCAAAGAAATTGAACCGTGACTGTGTTGCCAATCACTGTTTTCAAAAGTCGAAGGAATGCACCCCGTAATCATAGGTATCCACCTGGTTATGCGAACTGGTGGCCTAGACCGTCGACATCCTGCTGCACACACGAGCCAAGCATCAGACATTTGGCGACCCTGCCAGAATGCACTCCCCCTCCTCAACACAGGACTCTGGAACAGTAAGGACAACGTTCTTTCGTGGAAGGGATAGTGTAACGACCTTGTCAACTTTCCATTCCGTTTGAGTGTGAATCGTGTTCATGTCTCACTGGACCTTTTGGTTCATGGTGTCTGCATTTTCCTCTTTCAAATTGTGAGTTCGCCCTCTTCACGGCGAACCATAAACGACTTCAATAGGACATATTTGGCGTTCAGCTGAGAGATAGTGGTGAAACTTATCACCCAAGTTCGATTCGCTGTACGTAATAAATGAAAAACAGTTGGACCTGACGAAAAACTAACGCGATAGGTGATGATAGTCGTCCGTTACTAAGATACGAACCAGACTGGAAAGGACGCTGTTTTGGCGTGTGTTTATACATATACAACAGAAGTCTAAATTTGAAAGAAGTACGTAGACGATACACATATTTATGGAGGTGGACATGAAGAATGATTTTCGTTTGGTGGTATGTGAACAACGAATTAAAAACATGCATGCTTGCTAACAAAACAATCAAGCAAAGCAGTCTTGGGAATGCCACTACAACGGCAAAGAAGTTTAAAAGGTCTGGAAAAGTCTTTCTCTTTTAGGCCAGTGAGAAATAGTGTGAATCAGCACAATTAGTGTGGAACGATGCACACTCATAAATTTAAGAATTACATTTAGGGGAGCTCGGAGCTTTTTGAATCTGAAGCGTAGAAGGACAATTACGAGCTCTAATGTAAATGTTTTCAACATCCTTGGACCAAGAAAGGTTGTATTAAAGTGAATACAATATATATACGTTGTATCTTGGATAATATACGTTGTGTCGTGTCACAGTATACTTACTGATACAACGCAAACGCACACAACAGAAATACGGGCTGTTATACTGACATTCGGTATGGAGAGGGTACATTTATCAACCCAGTCTAACAAAGCGTATTCGCACCAAATGAAACCTTTTGAATTTACCCAATTATCGGATTTGAAGGATAAGTGGAGAACAACCGAAAAATGCGGAATTGTTTGCACTTATGAGAACTGACTCGTCGGTCCCGTGAGTCGCAGGCGAACAGGCCTTAATTGACACCGGTGGTGACCGAACCTGTCTTTGTGACCGAACGACTCGATTACCCCGGTGTCAACTCAAGCTTATTTGCCTGTGGTTTTGCGACTGACGAGTATTTTTCTAGGCAATGACGATCAAATGTAAGTCGATCGTTTTCCTGTGGTCCTGGATTGATAAGGCTTATTGTCGTTTGAGTCGTATGGCACTTCAGCTATTTCGTAATAGTAACAATGGTATATTCGCAGATGCGTAGGCAACTAATTTTCTATCTTCGTCTTCGACTCCCACCGTAGGATAAATCGGCTCCATGTATATTATCCACGGAGATTCGTGGGATAATGTTACGGATTGATGTCCTCAGAGCATTGTTACGAAGGCCTCACCCGACCTGTTTGTTTAAGGTTGAATCTCTCTAACCTTTGCAAATCCAGGTGCAGCCTACAAGGTGGATTGGGTATTCCAGATGAGCCAGCGGTATATTGTTTTTTTCATTGACCTCTTCCAGAAGAGTCCTACAGGAGCAGTTTCCTTATTTAATGTAGGGCCGCAGTCGCCTTGTTGCAGTGCGGTCCAAATTTATACGGTTTTATAATGGGGATCTAGCAAAATCGTACAGCGTCTTCGAGCTCAGCTGCTCATCGCTCACGACCGCCAATTTAGGATGTCAATACCCATCTTACTTGAACTTCATCATCATACTGGTGGCCAACCCTCTATGCGCCATCTGAGGGAAGCGTCCGGTGGCCTACGGCTCTAGTTTCTTGAAACCAACTGTATAGTATTTGACTGAAGTATAAAGTAGAAATACAGGCCTGTATCACGGGTAAAACTAGTAGTTCCATATCAGCAAAAGTTTCTTAGGGATACTGAGATTGTTTGGGTTCCAAGTTGTTCAACTGTTGGTGCATATGTAGACCTTATAAAAGGGCAAGAAGATGGACCTCTGATACACATCTAATAACCTGCCTGTGTTCATTTTTTTCATTTTTTTTGTACCGACATTTTTTAAACAATCACTTCATTTCACGGTTTTGTTTTGTTCTTTTGTTCTGCAGTTACTCGCGACCTCTCTGGTGACTGTCACCACAAATAACAATCCTTCCGAATGCTCGGTTTCCTCGCAACCAGCACTGACTGTCCAGTCGGACTCCGGTAGCAGCATGTATACGTTGGTCAGCGGTGAATCGTCCGAATTGGTCACCTGTCATGAGACTGATATGCCTCTGATGAACGCCGAGGATTCAAACGAACCATTGAATGACTCCGAATCTTTGGGCCCGGTCTACGTAGTCGATTTGTCCGATCTGGATCCATCGAACGGACTTCTGGAAGCGACTACCTCATTGAATCAGCATGACGAGGATGATTGTGTTCCTGCCGATGTCGGACTCGATATCGAGCAGGTTCGTACGCCGGATAGTGATTCTGTCCCGCATTATTTAAACTATTCGGATTCACGTCACACGTCACGTACATTGAACACAACTCTGCCGATACAGACAACATCGCCTAAATCCACTGCTGAAGTAGATAGATCGAATCTGTGGACGAATTCGGGACAGAATGGCGATTCCAATTTGTGCTTTATATTCAATCAGACTGATTCGGTAGTGCAGCTGTTAAATACGGACCCGAATAAAGTCGCACACGCAGATGATGATGAGAAGTCATCCCTGAACGTGGAAGAACACTTGGATCCGATGGACAATGACTCTCCTGGGGATTCAGGATCAAATGTGGGGGATACGGTTGCACGGATTAGTTCACAAAACCTGTTCGGCTCGTATCCGTCTTCTCCGATACTGGTCGACAAATCTGGGGCCAGAGATGGGATTTGGCGTCCGGTTGAATCACTTGATGTGGAAACAAGTTGTTCGAGGTCCGACAAAGATGTGCCTGGTGGACAGTTTGATCAATCGGACTTCGTCACCTTTGATTGCAATATCTTATTGAATTCCGGTGAACCTGGTGTCTTGGGAGCGGATGGGATCTCCCACTCTCCACGATTCCCATCTCCTGTCCCGGAAACAAACTCTCCCAGGACCATGCTTTATTCAAGTCCACCTATTCCACGAAACCAGTCGGGCTATTCGTTTTCTGCTACGTTACGTAGTGATATCGACGATACCAACGTCACTGGTGCCATCTCAGACTCAGGCATGCCGAAATCTCCATACGAGTTCGGTCAAGTTCTGCTCACCGACGAGAGCAATCCGTGTTCTGTACAGAATGTATCACAATTCCTACCGTTGATATGGTGCTATGGTGGATCAACTAATTTGACCACCTCGGTTTCCATTCCCGACACGCATCATATATATACGACGGCGACATCACCGGGGGAATTTACCACCGGAACTGATCAGTGCTCGAATTTCTCAGTGGGCTACCTTATTGGTCAAAACAGAGTTCCCGATACCTCGAATACACACGACCTAACCGATTATCAATCTACTCTTCCCGATTGTGGACAAAACACTGCCATCGCTACCACCACTTCAGCGACCAACTCCGTCCCATCGACCGCTCCAATCTTAACAACAGAGATCACGACATCTGTTTGCTCTCCTAGCACTTCTACCTATTTGGACTTTGGTGTAACTATGCCTTGAAATTGTCCATTTAGGCTTCCCCCCCCACCACTCCCAGGCTCACCACATCGTCTAACCTCCCAGTGATATCGAACGAGCTTTGCTCTCCCTCATCAGTCCTCCACCCGGCTCCGTCTCAAATCAAACTGAACCCTTGTTTAATATGCAATAATCTGATTCCCCTACAGCTACTCACGATGTTATTGCACTCCAATCGATTGCGTGTCAGATAGCGTTTTTGGCTGCTTTGGAATGGGCTGGTCATAATGAATCAAAGGACTGAAAGATGTCTTGTAATACGGTTAATCGGGTGGTTGGGTTGGGCGAGAGGTATCTTGAATTCAAACAAATGCTGTCTTAGATAACTAGTTCTATGCAAAAGCCTACTGTGATACTTCTTTACTGGTGTGGCTAAAGTCAGTTTATTTATTCGTAAAATGTGCAACTTTTTTTGGACCACCTTACCAAGTACATGCATACCTATCACCTATCTGAGGCCAGGCTGTGTACCGAATAAGTATTCACTTGGCCTATTTCGAGTCATTATTTGAACGTAATTATTACATCTCACTGTTGTCTGCGTTTAAACTGTATTAGACGAAACATGGTACCAGATTCTTTGGGATGAGATAATCTATCCATAGCTTGTTTCGTGGATTCAATATTGCCCGCTATCCAAAACCTTAACCGGTAATTTCCTGTAGCGAAAGGGGGATATATGAAAGCAAAAATCCGTTGGAGGCCGATCTGTGCACGATTTGCATCCCCAAGAACTCGTGTCGCCCAATCCATCCTGCGACAGTCACGGCAAGAATGTAATAGAGCCACTGCCACTTCGTTTTGGGAGTTTCGAAATCAGGGATTTCTAGTCACTTAGATTTACTAGTTGCTTGCAAATCATCGATTTGGCTATAGCCCCAGGGAAATAAGGTTTTCGTCTTCTGAATTTAAGGAAGATACCTTCGCCTTTAGGAGTTAGTGAGTAAGAAGTCCTCAGCAGTTGTTATACGGGGGGCATTCCATGAAAACACATTTTTGGACGAGCGTAAAATCCAGCCAACTCTAGGCAAAGCCAGATCTTTTCGAGGGTAATAATGCATAATGGTCGTCAAGTGAGGGCTGTTCCAGTGCTTCATCGAGTCATAAGCACGGAAGGATTACAAAATGAATGTGATGAAAGAGAGTTCCAATGTTAATGCGGACATTTCGACCGATTATCCCAAGGTTAGCTGACACCTGTTCCGGCACTTTCGTTGGGTAATAACATCCTGGGAGTAGTCAAAAGCTTTGTCTACCTCGGGAGTTGGCGGGGTGTAACCGAGGAGGTCTCTCAGCACGCGATGAAAATCAGCTTGGCGTTTGCTAATCTGCGGCATCTCTAGCGCCGGCGCGACATGTCCCTTTCATGAGAAGGGCGTGTTTATTGCGGAACAGTACGTACCGTATTGCTCGATGGCTGCGAAACCTGGCCTCTGAATAAATCACGTCCAACTGTTATCCGTATTCGACAATCGTTGTCTGCGCAACATCGCCTGTGTATGGTGGGAGCATCGCACGAATAACGACCTGTGTTACGATCAGATAGTCTTCCGTTGAGCAAAATAATTTCACTGCATCGTCTTAGGGCATATCCTACGAATGCGTGTGCAACCGGTGCCCCACCATGCACTATTTGCAGACATCAGTCCAGGTTGCAAGAAACAGCGAGGTGGGCCGACCGTGACGTGGCGCAGAGGGTTAGAGAGGTTGTGCTCGGATCTAGCTTCCTTTGGGGCTTTCCGACTCCCCGGCTGGGGCCCGAAAGATTCCGATTGTCTTCGGCTGGATACAATGTGGGATGTGGCATCGAGCCGAAGTCAGTGTTGTGAATGCATCCTTTCCTGTGCGCGATCCCAAAAAACTGAAAATGGCGTGCAGTATACAAACAAAAAAGTTTTTATTCTCCCAAGTTGACTGTTTTTATTTCCAAATCACGCAATAAGTCCATTGGTCAAGAATATAATGTAGGCGAAAAATTATGTTCGCCTACATAGCTTTTTGTTTTCTTTCTCCTGTTCCTAAATTTTTCGGTATCTGTAAACATTTGTGTTTATATATATATATATATATATATATATATATATATATATATATATATATATATATAATGAGCAAGATTAGCCATGCACCATGCGTTTTGAATGCGAGCGCATGTTAGTGCTGCATTTGTGAAAGCAAAAACAGAAGATCAGCAGTCAGTCCGGGATGGCGCTGTATAACTGAACCTTCAAACCAAGGTAAACAACCGCTTTAATTCGCCCCATAGAGGATGACTATTCAGCTGCAACACAATCACTGTTCCGTAGTGCAAATGTCCCGGGTAGAAACAAAAGGATGCTATGCATAAAAAACAATTCTGCAAAGTTTACGTTCGAGGCTTTAAATGACAAGATCGGC
>UZAN01043394.1:18327-29734 GCA_900618425.1 Echinostoma caproni
AGAAAGATAACTGGGGATGCATAAATCTCGTAGAGTAGGATATTAGGAAGGTAAACCGTTTTATTAAGTGCAATGAGGTAGATAGGATTTTGGAACGGATAACGTAAAAGGTTAGTCCCCTGACTTCGTGAAATGTCACGGGACAATGATAGATTACGGGAAATGGTGACTCCGAGGTTTTTGACGGGGCACTCTCCGGAAAATTTTTCTCTATTGGTAATACTATGATGGCTGGAGTTCATTACCTCAATGTATTTGTCCTTGTTCAGCGAAGAAAGTAGGGCATCTTTGCACTTGGAAGAATTCATTCTAAGGTGATGACGTGAGGTTCAGTTAGGTAACAGTGACATGTTATGCATAGGTTTGAATTAAGTGAAATAATTCGAAAACTTCGTGCCCTACACAACATCATCACACCTAATGAAGGGAGTGTGAACAGCAATTCGAAGAAATCCTTTGTAAAAGTAATGAGTTACCCCTTTTTATATCTTGTATACTGTAAATATGAAATGAAATATTAATAATAGATCAATAAGTAGCGGCGGAATACCCTTATCAGAGAGAGAGAGAGTATGCAGAAGTTTTATCTTATCAACACAATTGAGGGTTTTACTATAGTCAAAGAAACAGCCGAACAGCTTTATATTTTCTGTCCAAGGAAGGGCAATTCTAATGAATGAAGGTCGCTAGTGCATCAACGGTTGACCTGGAGCTACGATAGGTAAAGTGAGTGGGATCAGATGCATTCAGCTGGGAGGACATCTTCGGTAAAATATTCTTTTCTCGAACTTTCAAACCAACGGACGTGTAAGACGAAATTTTAACGATCCAGTGAGGGTATTGGCGTGATGGAAACCACTCCTCTGCAGTCCGGAATACAATGCTGATTAAAGCACAGGTTGAGCAGGCTGGTACAGACAGGGGAAAGGGACACGGTAAATTCTTTGATCCTCACAGGTGGTAGTCTATAGGGACCGTAAGCTTTATTAAACTTCAGACTGCTGAAAGTTTTAAAAACTTGCGTTCGGTCTTCAATTAACCTAGCAACAATAAGAGAAGGAACGATTTCTGTGCATAGAACAGGACGTCGGTTTCAGCATTAATGAATGGGCGTTGTTTGGATCGTCCACGCTGGTAGCTGGTGGAGTCTCCTTCGATGCGGGACTACAGAATTGGATCGATAGTTTTCATGTATCGCGACAATTCCTGTTGTTCCAACAGTGTATCTACATAAGCGGTGTTCAAACCCCACAGTTCCGTTTTGATGGCTTTCGAGGGGTCTCTCACCAAATAATGCTTTTTGAAAGCTTTCTACCGACGTAATTGTTCAAGTGTAGGCAAGGAGAAATCAAGTTTCTCGCGGGAACTACGTATGATAAAAAAAACTTAAAATACTCAGTAAATTTATGATAAAGGACAGAGGGGCATTATGTACAATTAGCGAGAAATCTGCCTTATCTAATATACATCCTAGTTTACCGAGGTTTTCGAGGTGACACTGACGCAGAAGTTTGCGATTCCGAATGCACAATTGATGTTTGGATCTGCTGTAGATCACCGGAGGTAGTTTCCGTGTCACATGATCAGAGGTACCAATAGAATAACCACACACGTTAAATAGGTTCAGGTAGTTTATGAAACATCGAGGCAAACTTCGATTCAAGAACGAGACCTCAAACGGATTAGAGCCACCACACGATGCAAACGGAACAGTCTACACAATTTAGTGAAGCGGTGGAGAAAATATCTGTAAACTCAATAAAATGATCAATGAAACAAGAAAGAGGAACGTAAACGTCATTCAAAATAATGGTCAGGTAATTACTGACGTGTTTAGGTCTGCTAGTTTATAGAGAAGTACAGATAAAAGCGGTAGCATGCACAAAGCGTCGTTTGCCTGATTTGCACCAATCGTCATTTATGTATGTGTTAACACCTCTGCCTCGTTTGTAAACCGGAATCGGTTGATCAACTCGGCAGACGGGAGGAATGACAACTCGACAACATTGTCATCAATTTCGCTGTGGAGCCAGCTTTCCTGATGCATTATGTCACCAACTTTTGAATATTCAATTCTTTCACTTCTGCCATATTACTAAGCAGGGAGCGCACATTCCTACCGATGACTGCTGGAGTGTAGATGTTTGACACGGAGCCTTTGCGTAGTGCGATCTGCCATCCAGCTGGATTTTTTCTGCGCAATTTTCGGAGATTTCCGTAGATTGTTCTTTTTGTTATTAACCCATCTACCAAAAGAAGGTAAAATCCAGTGGCTAGAGTTTTGAAGGTCCTTCATTAAGGCAACAGAGTATTTCACAGATATTAGGATGACCATAATCGGACAACGTTTCTGTGGCATCGAAGGATGCGTATCGCAGATAAATATCCAGTGGAATGATACAACGGACCGCGGAACCGAATTCAAAATCTCCGCCATTTTTTCTTCACAGGGTGAACTTTTACGAAAGTCACCCAGATGAACACGGTCATCAGTTGCACTTATCATCTATCAATTGTGACCAGACTGTTTGCTTGCAAATTCCCTCTCCTCTCAGGGTGAACGTAAAAATACCAATGCGTTCATTTTAAACCCGTTCAAAGTGCTTCAAAGACTGAATAAATTACGGTTACATAATTACATGTTCTTACTCAGTGTGTAATAATAATATAATAGTGCGTTCCCGAAATAGGTGGTTATATATACATATATATATATGTATATATGTATATATACGCCACAATAGTATGGAGACTTGCTTATGATGCTACTTTGGTATTCAATAAGAGCACGTGGGAGTTATAACCAGACGGATTTATCTCGATAGTAGCTTTCCGAATGACTGTTTCCCAATGACATTTCTCATCCAGATAGCGATTCCTCAGGAAATGCAATAGACAATAACTGGATGCGTGTTGGAGTTCTTCTTTTGTACAAAAAGCATGCTTATTTATAGGAAAGCGAGAGGACATAGAAACGCATAAACAAAACGATTGACACACTGGATTGTGTTTAACCGTTCTGATTGACTCTCGGTTCCATCAAATCACCTGAGTTTGGCTACCTTGCTTTGTTTGAAGGTCACAGGAAAGAAAACAGTTTTCAGGGAGTGCGCTGACTCCCTGACACGGAGTGGATGAAAGTTGTTTGTATAATGCGAATGGGGGTGGATAATCAGATTAAAATTTTGACGAGTTTTGCAAGCTGACAACAATAAGATGTTGCGTAATAGAGACTAAAAACTGTTTGTTATGGAAAGCCTGTTGTGTAATTAGGCAGGCCAATGTAAAACGACAAAAGTTAACGGTTAAAAATGTTTTCCCAAAACAAATTTGAATAGAGAAGTCATAAAAATGGATTTGTACAATGGTCATTTGGCTGCATCTGTGCACGTGCATATTATAGTTCAGGTAATTCTATAGACATTGCAATAACAAGTATAGGATGTGGACATGGTTGCTAGTTGCAACGGACAAGACGGCACAGCAGCACGAACAGCAAAAGAGGGTTGGGTTCAATCACCAAGGGAAGCTAATGTGATCAACCAATTGTAGCATTTATCGGGTTTGTGGGTGGCTAGAACCTCGGCAAAATTAATTAAATTTGTTTCTTTGTTGTCCTGTAAATTACTTGAAATGCGTGGGCTGTTCAAATAAGTTGTGCGTTATGGAAGATCTGAGTCTTTTCTGCCCAGTAGATGGTTTGACGGTTTCTAACTCCACACTGGGATGTGTCCACTTATAAAATAACCTTAAGTGCAGTTTGCATGTGCAAAGATGCAGCAAAATGACCATAGATACGTTGTGCAAACCCCAGTTAAGAATTTGATGAAAGTTGTAGGATAGTGACGGATTTTGCCGGTGGGGCGANTGGGGCGAGGGCGGGAGGCATTGAGTTTTATCTGACATTGTTGACAAGAAGCGTTGGTCAGTTGAAGAACGACCAGCCTATGGATGCTAATTTTTGGTCACAACCATACGGACTGCGTTGTACCACTCGATCCCACAATGCAAACGTAGTAAGATAATCGGTGACGATAAAACATCTAAACCGGGGTCGGTTAGGGTTTTCCTTAACGATTTTAACTCGTTAAGGGATATGACTGCATGATGAGATAGGAATATCCAATCCAAGCAAAACAGTATTTTAGGCTAATTTAGCCTCCTTTTGGAATCGTGTAACGTCACAATTTCCAGTTACTTGCCATTGCACCATGTGAACGACATCGTCAAACAGGATGTGTTCAAGGGTGAACTGTAACTAGCCACTGTGAGCGATGGAGGGTATCTCGTGAAACTAAACGCCTGACAGTGACAAAGCATCATAAGCTCCTCAGTCACGGATAAAAGTCTAGTAATAGTCTACTTTATCTCTACGGTTCGCTTACTCATACTTTGATTTCCCAAGCACGATTCCAAAGTATTGGCTTTCTGCCTCGAAACTGATCGCTCAATGTTCAAATGGATATAGCTTTTTGTGGCATTTCAAATTGTACAGAAAAGCACTGTTTCGTTGACAATAATCACCGTGTTCCACAAGACGAGGCACCGTTTCTCGTGCTCTGTAAAGCTCTGTAGCTAGAAGACTTCACTGCCATGGGAAGTTTCACGCGTGAATTATTGTATGATCTACACAACCGTTTTCGTCATACAGTGCAATGCATCTTCGGCTTAGTATTCAGCAAATCGGTTTTTGTGAGCACCCAGTATCACGTACCTAATGCAATTAGACCGAACCATAAACATTGTTGGAGGAGAACGCATCGGTAGTCCTCGTCATACTTTTTTCAAAGTTTTCTCAGTTTTATAAAGTCGTGGTGCGTTCAAACAAAAAGCGGATCAATCCAATTGGCTTCTTGGACACTGCGATCGTTCTATTATCTCGATTCTCCCTCGAAATGAACACCAACCGCTAGGCAATATACGGTGCCGCGGCATTGTAATTCGTTTATTCACTTGTGTTGAAATAATGCAACCTGGGGAAAGACAATGCAACTGGACACCATCCAGATAGAGCCAGTGAGACGTAAATAAATTGATACAAAATTTCAGCTGGAAGGGGAAATATCTGCCCTGTGTGTGTGGTACTGCCATTCATATATTCTAGACACAAATTGCGATCCGGCATGAGATGTAAACATGGAGCTAATTGGCATTTCGGTTGATCAGTTTTGGTCGAAACAAAATTTTCTGATCCATTCCAGACAGAACTGCAGTTAGTCACTTTTGTCTTCAGTTTTTATCGATCCGTTCTCGTGGGATTCGCAAAAGACATGAACTTTAACAATCCCAAGTTCACTGGGAATACTAATAAATTGAAGCCGATATCAGTTGTCCCAGTGGGAGTACTGGATAGTTTCGTATTTATTGGGACTTGTCAACACAAATAAGATGTATCAAATGCTTGAGGTAGTGGAAACTTCTTCACAAATGATACTGGCACCATCAGACAAATTTATAAACCCAGGTCTAAGTAAGAATATGGTAACTAAATTAACTGCTCATTAATTTAATTCGAATATGTGACTATTTCAGTTTTTGAAACTATTCAATTACAAGTGAGTATTTGAGGATTTGGTTAAATTTTAAATGGGAATTCGTCGTGTACATGGAAAATAAAACTTGAACTGAAAACTAGGAATCACTGGACAGCTGTTTTGAGCTGGTTGGTCTCATCAGTAGTGCGAAGCCATCGATCCAATTGGGGAATCGAACCGGGGAACTCANGGGAACTCAAAGGAAGAACGCAAGCGTAACACCCACTCGGTCACCAGGCAGTTAATCAGACTGTTTTTCATTTTCCATTTACACGATATAGCACAACCCATCTTTACAAGCTTGTTGCGGGCCGCAGACCTCGCTCATCTCAGCACTAGCCTACATATCGCAATGCTGATGAGACCCAACCAGGTCAACACAGCTGTCAAGTGCTTCCTAGATTTTCAGTTCACGTTTTATTTGCTATACACACGACGAATTTGCCTTTGGAAGTATTGAATTCATTGAATTTGCTTCTGAGGTTCTAATAATAATGATAATAATAATATTAACAAACAACAACAAAAACAACATCATCATCAACAACAACAATATGAACTCTAGTATTTCATGCTGTCAGTTCCCGATTGCAGAGTACCGTTTAATGAAAATCACGTATCAGAGGTAAATTGGATGTTTTAGAGCAAAACATTATTCCACAACAGTCGATCACTAGCATCCTGAAGGCTTGGTTCCGTGGTCAAATAGCTTGACACTCACTTTGTCTCCTGTGCAGCTGCAATAATGAATCCTTTAATCCACTCCAATATGCGATGAAAATCCACAAATCACCTCTTTGTGCGCGCGCCAAAGTCACTACTCATTGAATATCATTAGCACCTCACAGTACTACCACGAATACACTCTCATTGAGCTCCCGTACCAACAGAAAACTATTCTATCATTTGATGTAGACCAACGCTAGGTCCTTCTGTTGTAAGAGATTTTAATTGTTGCAAACGAATAAACAGATATGAACATTAAGGGTCGATCAGGTACTTTACGGAATATCATTGAACTCAATGGACGATGATTATGGGTATTTAGGAACTTTGCGTACGCTCTGTCGCTTTTCGCGCCCAATAGTTCGTGAAAGTCAGTGGTGGCGTTTTAGCGTTTAGTTTGACAGATGACGTACTATTAACTTCATTTCATATAATCATTTCCACGTTCATACAAAGACACTAGAGCTAGCAGCAAATCATTCCAAATGGAAGATCGGTAAATGAAGAACGCATTCCTACTGCCTGATGATACAACACGTGCTATCTATTTGTGGAACTATAGATTTTCCGTGCTGAAGATTGGTTATCAAAAGGACTAGTTTCAGAAAGTGACCACGACGAATAGAAAATGGTTGCTAGTGAAAATGTTACGGTGAGAAGTGTAATTCAAGCTGCATCAAGTCTGATTAATGCATTAGTGCAGTCAAAGAAGAAATCGTTATTGAAAGTTCTGTTAATATCTTTTCTCAAATGCATTAGACGCTGGTCGTTCAGAGGTTTGGTGGGTGCAAATAAACCGTTTTATTATCTGTACTATACTTGTCATTGTTCTTTACAAGATCCAATAGACTCACCAAACGGACATGTTTGAACAATTCTGCCTTTGCTCACTCCACCGGCCAGGAGGGGGGACACTGCAGCATTAAATTGATCCCTGTTGTGTCGTACTTGATATTATTCACTAAGTGTGCATGCAAACAGTACTCCTCTGTGAGTTGAGTCCTATACCTATGTTTGTGACGCAAACTTGATCTCAAGTGTTTTACTATTACCCTAGGCCAATGAATAGAGGATCCCAGGTAATAAACTGATTGTAATATTTTCAGGAAATTTTTCCGTCTAATTCGATACTGTTTGTTAAGAAGTAGGTGTGCCTCGTGTTCTCTTGTCTGTCTGTCTGCTGTTGGGTAATTTGTTCTTTCTGACAAGCTAATTGCACCGGAAATGATTTGGCATCTTGTACTACTATCTCGTGAGGTGGAAGTACCTGATCATCGATCTAACTTATGTAAATTTCGTCCTTGAAACAAGTCGTGGTCATCCTATTTCACAAAACGTTGAGGCCCATGCCTTGTGGTTAAGTCTGGTCGATCAATTACTGATCAAGTAAGGTATGTTTTCCATTTGAGGCAAGATTATTATCGTAACCATGAACAATATAAGCTTCATGTGAGAAGTAAACTGTTTAATCTACCCGACTAAAGGACATTTATTGTTGCACAGTATAGCTCCGGCTCAAGGTCTCCATGCAGTTCACTGCCAGTATATTATCATCAACTGGGCGCTTCATTTGAACGTAACGGACATGAATTCAAGCACTGGCATTTTGCACCCCGTATTCGGTTGTCCGCATGCGAACTTTTACCGGCCATTTTTCGAGTGTGCTTCACAAAGCCACTCAGGGCAGTTAGTTCTTCGAAAATAATCAATCTCTTTGTGAAGTCAACTTGACCGATCTCTGTGATCTTTTGTTTTGGATGGATACCACTCACTCGAGTTTTGTCGTTCCACACACACTCAAGGTTCAGAACCATCATATGAAGTGAATGATCTACCGATTCTGATACAAAAAATAAACCAAAGATTTACAGCGCAAACACAAAGGGAGATTTGTTTCACAGAAAAAAAGCGTGGAACCGCGGGTAGATTACAAGTGCGATCAGTTGATTAATGAGGCACGCTGAACGAAGATGGAAAACGGAACGCTACGGTCAGTTCTGAAATTATGTGCATAGTTTTCCAAATTAATGCTTCACTATATTCAAATAAATATTGAAACAATGGTTTTAAGATGTATGGGTCAACAATTGCAGATGCTTAGTGACTAGGCGTTGCAACTGGTCAGCACAGAAGCTGAGATCGTTCAACCAATCGGTCGGTGATAATCCAGACAGTATGATACATAAGACGTGTACATTGCAGATGGTACAAGCACAGATCAAATCTGATGTGAATGTTAAACGGGACAGGCGAGAAAGCATCGGAAACATCAAACCATGATGTGGTAAATTGTGAGATGAGCATACTGATCCTGATAGAAAACGATAAGGAATGTATGATGTGATTCATTTGTCAATTAATAACAATTCTCTTCACAGCACACATATCTATCAGTTACGCTACTATGATATCCCACATGTGAGTTGGGTAGAATCTCATACTTAACCTACAACATAAGC
Organism: Echinostoma caproni; assembly: GCA_900618425.1. Classification (NCBI taxonomy): domain Eukaryota; kingdom Metazoa; phylum Platyhelminthes; class Trematoda; order Plagiorchiida; family Echinostomatidae; genus Echinostoma; species Echinostoma caproni. The sequence goes on from UZAN01043394.1 coordinate 27,047, forward strand.
TTCGGATGCAGCCCTTGGGTATTGTGATGTATTTGCTAATGCCAACTGTCAAGGTCATTTAAACTATCCCNAGCAATGAATTCCATTCTCTGACAGTTTATCTGTCAAACATTACACACTCTGTGTTCTCGACATTCGATTTGGGAGTGTTAAACGCAACACTGTCTCTAGGATTCTGACTATCACGTTTCATAAATTCATGTATGCACAGACCACGGTTCTGAGTAATCACAAGTCTCAGGATCGCCCCATTTGTGTACAATCCGCTAGCTTTCTTCGACTATGGGTATTTTAAGCCGATTCTGTTTGCAATTTACCAACTTTCTATCCACATTTGTGTCAGAGTTTGGCTCACCTATACTCGGGTCGTGTTACCGACAGAAAAACCGCTCCGTCATCTTTGTGCATGTGTACAGTTTTGCAAAATTGAGTTAGTGTTCCGACCAGCTGCTATGTGTCGAGCGCTAGCTGTGGGCAAATCCCGAACTGCTGCCCTTCTGTCACAATTGAATTATTAGTCATTTGAAACACCGAGTCGAGTCTCTTGACCGCCTCAGCCACACCACCGTTGGTTGATTCCCACCAACAGTTGAACTTTTTGGCCGTAGAATCACGTTTCATGCCTGCCACAGGGATAATCATTTTGACCCCATTAGGAGTGTTTGCACACCAAAACAATTGCCCAGTGGCTATTGTTGCGCGCTGTTGATGTGTGGGTGTTGGCAATGAAAGGTAAGAAGTCTTCATTAACCGTTTTGTACAGAGAGAGAGACTAGGGATAAAAGGTTCCAATGTTTTCGGTGATTGCCAGTGTGCGCGTTGGGATCCAGTTTAAGGTACTTAAAGAACAGGGCCGGTATAGCGACCTGTGTCTGTAAGGTATGTGAGGCTGGCACTGGAGACTGATCGTGATCGGCCGTTATTGAGCCACACCAGTGGTGTTATTTTACGGGGACAGAAAAGTACCCAGACACGCGATCAGCCATGTCACCATAAATAGCTTGCTATAAACGATCATCATAAGTGATTAGCGGCCCCGAGTGACTATTGGTGACCTAATCATCTTACTCCACTATGATCGGGACGATATCTCACCTATTTCCTCCTTACACACTGTTAAGACCGGATTTCAACCGCCGCACTATGCACCGTGATATAGGGCCCGTAACAAAACACAGAAAATCAGAACAAGACAGCCTGCAGCTCGGAATCGGGTTAACGATTTAATGAATGATCGTGAGTGTACATCAATCGATTAGACGATGACCGACAATGATGTCACGCTGGTGCATGGACAAAACGGATTGGATGAGTATTAGTCAGTGTCTGTCATAAATAGCTGTCACGTGATTGGATGATCAATGGGAACTGATAGACGAATGCGTACGTAGCATCCCTCTGTCTCTTAGATAACGTGGTACGTTGTTACCCCATAGCGATCAACTGGTTTAGGGATACGTTAGGATCCGCGTAGACAGGGCTCTGTCAGTTGGACATTTGTAGTTTGTAAAGGTGGACTTGGAGAATTAGTCGGTTGTTTTGTTCTGTGTGAATTATCGTCCCTTTTATAACTTTTAGTTACGCGAGGTCTAACATGGTCAGAGTGTCGGTAAACAATTCGCCCATCGCCGAGCTTCAGAGTAGTGGTGTTACCAGTAGATGAAACGATCGTAGCTGGATGCCATGTGGACTCATGTGGGAGTCTTGTATAAACCGGAACGAACTCATTATATAAGCCGTCTTTTGTTCGAGATGACTGTGTATTTAACTTTTCATGCTGTTTTTCTTTTCTTCCTCTGGGGGAAGGGAAAAGTAGTTGTAACCTTGTTCGGAAGATACGACCAAACATCAATCCAGCTGGGGATCTCCCGGTGGTTTCTGTAGGAGTTGTTTGGTAAGCAAAAAGTAGTTTGTCCAGTCTGGTCTGCAGGGTTCCTGCACTCTGTTTGAGAATGCCTTTTTTAACCGGGTTACGGGCCCTAGATCACGGTGCATAGTGTGGCGGTTGGAATCCGGTCTTAACACACAAATGTTACTATACTCAGACCAATGATTGTTTTGGACATTGTTTCTCTTCGTTATGGTTTTCAAGTTGCATGAATTATACTGGCGTGTTTAGGAATTCAAAATGATTCAAAATGATGATGAATTCAAAAATGATTGTTTACCTCATATGTTCTCGGTGTTTATCACCAACCAAATTAGAAAAAGTAGTAGGAATTAAATGTTAGCTAAATTGGGTCGTTCGATTGTGGTAATTTAGGAACTCTGAGAATTGACTGAGAAGCTCAAATAGATTGACGTGGGCATGATTTGTTCCAATGAAATGAGGTTCCCGTTCGTGTGAGTAACAGCGGAAGTGTTTAAGTGTATCGCTAAAGAAAGCATGTATCTTACCACAAAAACGGTCATATAACTGACAATGCGAAAAGGGACTTGATGAGACTTCCAACATCCACACGCGAGCTTTGAAAATTCTGAGCGGTGTGTGGCCTTGCGGGCCTTCATAAATTGGTTATTGGCATTTTCGGATAAAACTTTTCCGGTTTTTGCATACAACTACAACAAGTAATAATTTATTCATAAACGAGTATATTTTGCACCAGGAATACAGCAAGACAGCAATCCATTGTGCACCACACGCAAAACGAATCTGTGAAATGAAGCTTACATCATTGATGACTGCAT
>UZAN01043394.1:30053-41736 GCA_900618425.1 Echinostoma caproni
ACCTAGTACTAGGATGCCCAGAGACAAACTGTGAGTGAATTCTGTGTTAAGTTTAAAAAGGTTTTTAGAATAACATCACCAAACGTGATCATCCGATAAAGATGTGTCTATTTGAATTATTTTTGACAACTCCATAAGGTACTGAGTAAGAAATCTCCAACCCGTCTTCTATAAAAGGCCTGTCCAACCGAAGGCCCCCGGAATGTTGCAGACATTTCATCAAATCCCTGAGGGATTTGCATGCCCGGCTTTGTTAACCTTATGCAGCGTGTTAAAACTCGTTTGTCTCACAAGCAACTCCTGTTTTATCGCCTTTGCGAAATGAATTAAAAAGTTGACTTAATGGACAAAAAAGCCTTCCGAATAATCAAAACTGTACCGGTTTTCAGTGAGTAGCAGCTTTATTCATTTGAAGTTACAAGGGAACAAAACAATAGGCCGGTAAGTGACCACATTGCAGTGTCCATTTGCTGACCGTAAACTGGTGAAGAATAGCATACTTCGGGCGCTTACGACACGTCTTTCGTTCAAATTCAGCATGTATCATGCAGTTGACTAAATTACACAAAATCTCAACTTATCTTGACGTTTTCTGTCACGAATTCTATCTACTTTGGTATGCTAGTTAAGTATTGATATAGTTTTGGAATATCTCACTCAATCATTTGCAGGTGTTTCGATATTCGCAACTGCCTACAAAATGGTTGGATTGTTGAAGAGCGAAGGTAATAATAATACTTTTACCAATGTTTTTACATTTTCTTTTATTGCGCCGGTAGAAAAATGTACAGTCTACTCTCTGAAAAAGGGGTTGAGGCTAAACAAAGGATACCTGAGGAAATACATGAATGCAGGGAGAATATGGTATGCAGACAATTCCAACAAATATGACAGCGTAGACCAGCGGAGTGGTTTTTGGAAGTTGAAGGCGTTGCGTGCTGAGGAATAAACTGCAGGATTTTATGATATGGTGTATAAATTAGACAATGTGGCTTGCCCAGTTAAAGCTTTACAATGGTACCTGCTTAATGATTTATACCGTTGCGTAATTCTCGAACTCAGTCTATAAATACAACCACTGACATATAGAGCTATTTTGAATCGCACAGGAGGCGGGTAAAATTCGATCCGGGTTAAGTTCAAATCACCTGAGATCGGTAGATTTTCATAAACTGGACAAGAAAATGTCAAATTTTGTGTGCGTGCGCTGTGACGTTGGTAATCGTCCACTGATGTTTTGACGACTGATTTGCAGCTTCTAATCGAATCCCGATAAGGACACAAGAAATACGCACTGACGATAACCTCGAACGGGGAAGATGCCAAATTTAAGTCGTTCTCTTTGTCAGACACTAAACAGTGACCTTATAGTAGATAAAAATCCTGTGTTATGTGTGTACAATTGGTTTACGCATGGCGTGATCGGTAGCACAATGAAAGCTGGACAATATTTGCCAGATATCCTTTTTCCTCTATAATCGAACTGTATGTTCACATTTTTATCTCAGTATCAACACATTGTGACATTTGTTTTATACAGTTGCTGTATACTGTATCCTTCGGCACGAGGACGTTCACTTTTTTCTTTCGATCCGCGATAGCTTGAATGCTCGCGAAGTACGGGATCCGCCTAGAAGCTCGTCACGGCTGGCAGTGGTCATCGTACAATTATAGGCACATTTGACGAGATGGATGTTTTTAATTTTCTGCTTTCTCCTACGTTGCACTTGTTTCTACTGCTATTTTCCGAGTAACTCTTTGGCACCCATATTAGGCAAAATTAACCAAGTAAATAGTAAAATTACACCAGTCATTCCATACTTCTTTATAATTGTATTGTATTGTATTGTATTGTATTGTATTGTATTGTATTGTATTGTATTGTAAGGAATTGTGCAAGCAACCCTGCCTACATTTCAGTTAAAATTGGGTCTAGCGTTACAGTGGGATAACCAATGAAGAAGGCCATATGCAACTAGTATAAAACGTAAAACGACTTATTGTTAGTTAGAATACGACCCAAATAGGACAGTGTTGAATTACGATAAATAATCAGGCAGGACGATAATAAGCGATAATTGGATCGAATTGTGGCGCGGGAATCGCAAGCAGATGGTTGAGGGGTATTGGGCGGATGACAGACGTTGATAAGAACATTTTTGGGGCAACGAGGCGAATGACTGTGAACATAGCATTCAACCAACTGACTTCATTTCATTGCCCAACTGTATTGTTTTACTTCATTGATCGTTCTTTGCAAAATGATCATATTATACAGTACATTGCGGATCCCTACGTTTTGTGAGAATTCAATTTCAAGGCATGCGGATGGAAGCGGTTTCAGTTTCAGCAAGGTTTAGTGTAAAGCGAGCACCTGATAAGTGGTTGCTGGATGTGTAGTGTGTGTTTGGAAGCAATCGCTAACCCATCGTCATTTTATATGATGCTTAAACCATCTATAGCTAAGACAATTATAATTATAAACGCAATGATAAAAATTAAAGGTCAGAACTTTTTATCTCTTCTCAGTGGTTGAGTTATTCAGCTTTCAGGTTGGAAAAACGATTAATCCAGGGTTGACAGGGGATAAAGCAGTGGAAGGGTTCAGTATAAGTGATGCGATTCAAACACACGACCCCCGAAGCATGGCAACGGTGACCTTAGATAGATATTACCTGGGCGGGAACATACGATGTTCCATCACATAGACTTTGCGATTCCATTTTTTGGCACGAATGTAACTCTATAAACAATTGGAACTCAATACCGTTAAGTTTATCTCAGTTCTAGTGCAGTTTTACACTATAAGTCATCCAGAGCTCATGATAAATGTATCGAGTTATATTTTCAACTCAACCAGTGTTTCAAACGAACTTATTACATACGGTAAACGACCACTCACCTGTAATCTGTGGTCTCCCAATACCACCAGGCAGATATTCCGTTCAAATACCGAAAACGTACTTTCATCTCTTCAATCCCGCTTTGAAAGGTGAAAAAATAGAGAAACTCGAAGGAACTAGGAGAGAAAACCAGTCTGCCAACCGGACCAGGGTGTTCCCGTCTGGCATAGGTATCATGGCGCAGATGCTCAATTTGGTCTGTGTTTTTGCACAGATTTTGGAAATGCAAAAGCAGTCTGGCGATTCACTCGTATCCGCGTGCAAATCTGGCGACTGGCATAGGCCTTATCTAATCAGTTCACGCGATCATTCAAACTGGGTGTTTATATACAGGCAAATGAACACAGCATTAGGTACAGTGTGCTTCACATGAGATCCTCGGTGCCAAGAAAATTGCCAGGCTGGAACGAGGGAGGAATTACTGTAGGTGAAGTGATATATGGAGGGGGACTGTTATGCCATGCACGAGAAACACAATAAACTTTTCTAGAAAGTAGTATATAACTGATTGAACAAGATGCTCCTGGAACCACACGACCCGCTTCGCGGTGATTAATGTTAATCAGGTCTGTGTCCGGTAATTTTTCATCTAATCAATCAAAATCTCTAAATCGCAACGCGGAAGAAAGTGAAGTATGTTAATGAAAACATAAATGCCATATTAGTAGTAATAACAACAATGGCAATGTCATTAGGTGAAAATCCAGCAATACCCACTGATTCTCAAGAAGTAGTACTCTGCCAAATATAAATTACGAAAGTCGTCGCTTTTCTAGAACACTGTCTTACAGTTCAATCCTATATAATCTTTGTTCATCCTCTCAGAGTGAAGCTGAGTGAGATAGTTTTTCATAGAATTTCCATCACGTCCGTTCATCCGAATTTTGGAGAACTTAGGTTCTGTTACTCTTTCAACTTATCCCTTATCTGATTCATCAATCATTCTGAACAAGATCCAGTGTGCTGAGTTGCGAATAAGTTCACGGGCTTATCGATCTGAAAGAATAATATTTTGTTCATTGAAGATCATTTATTATAATTAGAGCTATTGAATACGTTTCAAACATGATTTGATCTCTCTTTTCCTACACGAATTTATTCATGTTATAATTGACTGTTTTCAATTTTCATTTATTACTTTCTGACCTCTAATGCCATCTGGGGCTAGAACGCTTAGTTACAATGACACATTGCTTGAATCCAACATCCTATGACACTCTCGGGTGTCAGAATAGAATAACTTGTTATAAATTTATAATATTTACTGTCGAATGAACACCGTACTGGACAATGGATCACTTTATTTTTCTACGGACTATTTGTTGCAAGTAACATTTGCGAAACCATTTGTTTTCAAGATATATAAACTCAACAAACTTATTAGTTATTATTATATCTGTAGACGTATGGTTTCAGAAGAACACATTTGTAAAAAATACAGGAACACGTAAATTTGTTTATATGGCTCGAGATGCTAATTTAGTTTATCAAATTTATATTTTATCTCTTCAGTTTAGACCACTTCATAAAATGTGAAGATGCTTGGGTCCGCGATCTATTCATTCGGTTTAGGTTTGTGCTCACTCACTCACTCACTCACTCACTCACTCACTCGCTCACTGACTCAGTTACTCGCCTACTGCTAATGAAATACCAGTACCATAACATGATTTGTATCTTCTCCATCGCTTATCTATTTCTGTCCGTCCAATTCGTTTTGGAATTCAGTTTGAGTAGTATTATTCGTATTGCTTCATGAGGGTCACACCATGCAGATTTGTACTGTACGCGTTTCCTCTGCAAATTAATTAGGATACAAAAATTGTCAAATTCATAAACACTGATACAGTTTTAAAGAATGAAGTGTCCGTGGACATGGGCGTGAAAATGCAACCAGAGTATTTTTACGGAAACCAGAGCTTTCAAAGTCTATTTTACCGGTTCAACGTTGATGCACCGGGAGCAATACCACATTCTGCCTAGCACCGAGTGAAAAAATATATCTATCAACCAAATTATGTTCAGTTTCTCAACCCCTGTCAGAGAACAACGGAACGGTTTAACAAAACAAAACGGAATTTATAGTTTTTAATTATTGTTCGGTTTGGCTGCACTAAACTTACACGCTGTCCGTCACAGTGTTCGAGTTTTCACATTTTCACTCAATATCATACCTAGTCTTTATCCACGTGATCATGTTATTGGTTTCAAACGTGTCAGGACATCTTTTGATGGTTCATCGGTTTGTGCGAGTCCAGTTTCTCAATGTCCAGGTTGAACCAAAATCCACAAGCGTATAGGATGCTAATTTGCCCTTAACTGCATCCCTTTGTCCAAGATGACTGTTCCCTCATTGGTCAGCACTAACACTCGGTCCCTATTTCCAAAGATGTTGGTTTTAACTAGCGTCCTCTGATCAAGAATTCATATGAACACGTGTGTAGTCTGTGTATAAGAAGCCTGGTTAAATAAAGATCTAAGTGACTTTATGGTGTCGATAGACGGTTTTTCAAGTTTGCCGAAAGGATTGTGGAACCAGAGGAAAAAGACTGGAGGGGGTGTTGTGACATGTAAACGTTTCTTGGTGTGGCGAGTCCCAAGTCATTTTCCACAACTGCCCAAAAGGTATTGAGTACATTACCGTGCAGTGTCACCCAAGAGTTTCCAGTTCTATGCAAACATTTTTGACTAACTTGTATACACAAGCAGATTGTATGTCACTTTGCGACTCATTCATACCCGTTATTGTCCCACTTCTAGATGGTAACTTGCATATAATCGTTGGCAACTTTTGTCATTAGGTATGACAGATCTTGATCACCCTCTCACAAGAGATAATTTTATACCAAATAGAGTAATCACCAACCCACTAACCCTTTTTACCTTAGCACTAATAGCACCTATTTGCTCCAGCGATCACTTTTTACTCTTATTCCGACTAAAAGTTTATTTACACTGTGCATACAAATTTTTCTCTCGATCTGACCACATCAGATTTCGTTTTCGCAACTTCTCCCCTACAAATGTTTCTCTTCTCAATGGATCTCGCAGACTGGCCTCTCTATGGGTCTTATCACCTCCTCCTTCTCCATTCACGTGTGTCCTCCTATTCACCCAAATAATCAATGTCATTTATAACTACTACTGCCCTGTCTAAAGCCTATATGTGTCTACCAGAAGGATAAACCTTTCCCTACTAAAGTCACTGCAACAAAAGGAATGTGCGTATAAGTTTCACAGTGTTTCAGCTGTCAGGTATTTGTCCAGGCTTATCAAAGCTGAAGGAACTAGATTAAACGCATTATTCACCGATATACTTCTGAGGACTGGAAACAACAGACACCTGTTGCAAGGTATAACACTTCTCCGTGGAAGGAAGAACGTACGGTAGAAGGTGGATGTAGACGCTGATGATCTCAACGTCGCATTGATGCGCTAGTCATCGGTCATTCTTCCTACCTACTCGTCACATAATGCTTGTAATGTGGAACCGTTACCATATCGTGATGTGTTAAAACCTTAAATAGTTGCATTCCGTCTTATGATGCAGGCCCGGATGATTTACCTCCAACCTTCGTCAATTTTTGTTTTGCTTTCTTAGCTGGGGTAATTACCTTCATTGTAACTGAACCTCTCCACACTTCTACTATCCCCGACTGTTGGAGACCGGTCACAATCATACCAGTCCCCAAAGCATCCAAATCCTCTATCCTCTCCAAACGTTTTCGTACCATAGCGTTAACATATTCAGCTCTTAAGCTAACTGAAAAGGCCATCCTTAAACGCCTTCAGCAGTCTATAAACATTCCCAGTGATTCGTTAAAGTTTGCTTATAAGCTTAATAGATCCGCATTGGACGCAGTCTTCACTCCTATTCATTTTTTCGTTAAGTCATTGCATGGCTCTGTTAAGTTGGTTCAGTGTATTATTCTGGACTATTCTTCAGCATTTGATTCCATTCCTCTATTTAAGTAGTTACAAAAACTAGTAAGTGTTAGCTTGGCTATCCGACTATTTTACCGATAAGGTACAAACCGCTAGATTGAGGAAGGCCACACCTGAACCCTTAGTCAACATCTCCGGAGTTCTTCAAGGAGCTGTGCTATCCCCATACTGATTTTCCACTTATATTTGTGACATTACTTGTGTTTCTCCTGCACGTATTTCAAAATATGCAAGTGATGTCGTACTGTATCAACCCACTTGTCCTTACTCCGATCAAAGCTGCTTAACCGGCAATCTCGATCAAATTCAGTCATTCTCCTCCTTATTGGGGCTAGCCTTAAATCCCAGTGAATATGTTGAGTGTTTGTACAGTTTTACTCGCTCTCCATATCCAAAGACCCTACCGTAATTAATAAAAATCCTTTATATAGGGTGAACTCTGTCAAATATCTGTCAAATATCAAGGATAGCAATCCTAATTGGTCAACTCAAATCCACAACTGCATTGACAAACTGCGGCGTCATTTTAAATTCGAAAGCTCAGGCAGTTTCGCGCATCCCAGTAGGTTATTTCTGCCTTTGTTTGTCAGTGTGTTTTCCCCATCTTTACTATTTCCCAGTTATTTTTTCTGGATTACTGAAACAGAATTTTAAGGTAAGACCCCGCGGTCTAACTATTATTTGTCGCATCTCCTCTATTCCTGTGATTGAGTCGGCTGTAAAGCTTTCAGAGTATCACATAACTCCCTGTGTAAAATTTGCGGAGAAGATTCTCACAGATCCTGACCACCCATTGCACACAGAGCTGACACCTTGTCATTTCCATCATTCCACACGCTCCCAATTCAGCTAAATTTCATCTCAATTTAACGCTTACCGAGATTCACCTATACCGTATATTGCTAGTCTACTCATAAACAAGGACAAGACAATAAGTGAACTTTGCATTAACCTTGGATTATGAAATGTTCCCACGTTTATAAAGATTTTCCCCCGTTGATTATGTACTTCGAGACGGTTGGCGTGTATGACTTTTTTAACTGAAATCAGGGCTCCATTGCTTGCAGAAATTATAAACAATACACAATACTCATGGTGGTCAGCAAACAAGTATAGTGTTCAAAATGTGCTAGAAAATGTGGTCTTAGTGATACTTTCCAAGTTGTTGAACGAAATACTGATCTGTAGTTATATAGTCTTCCAAAATAACAAATGTACTCAAATAATGTTAATCGGTTCAAGGTATACGAACGCGCATTCTCCGGTTTTTTGTACGTCACCTATGACCGCCAATCCCGAGTAGTAAACTCCTTGTCAAATTACATTACGCGGTACCAGTGTCTTGTTACCAACTGAACTTTACTGTGTCGTCTGTTTATTTCTTCAAACAAACTAAACCATTCAATTCTAAGTTGCTCTCGTATATTGGTTTTTCTTGGGCTCATGTGATTTACACCTGGACATCAAGTACGGACTGTGACCTTTGTGTATCTGCTCTTCCTAGCACGTTACATCTTTTGTTGTTACCAGTACAACAGATGTATGCACAAATGTAGTGCGATTGTACTTTTTGAACCGTTCTGGGCACTTTGGTCCCCAAAGTGAAAGTGCAGAACAAAAAGGCTGCAGGAAACGGAAAGCGCAGAAGTAGCCGACAGCTACTGAGGTCTTACTGGATACAATCCGATACATCACAGAACATTTCGACGCGTTGATTGTTGATTGAACTTGAGAATGAACCAATCTGGCCAATTAATTAACGGCTCAGTTGGTAGCCTGCTGAAGTTTAACCCGTGAAATGGTTTTTTTTTATTCTCTCCGTCCGGTGAACTGATTCGGTAACTTTTTTGTCACCATTCAACGGTTCAGCTTAGCTCAGGAATTTACGCTTTTCTTTCGTTTCAAATACTTACATAAAACCACCTCGTTTTCATTTTGCCGGGTTACATATTCCTAGCCCAATCCAGCTCTAAAAATTTGATCTTCTCAGCCGACAGACAGAGCGATGGCCGTTGAGAGGAACATATTGTCAAACTTTGTGGACGTGAATGGGCAACTTTTTGTGAATCCATCCGCTCACGCATGAAGAAGTTCACAAACACGTCAACGCCGGACCGAAAGGAAAAACATTTTGTGCTCACTTGTTCCCTGATCCGAAACGCGTTCTATTGATTGTTGATTTGCTTAATACGTTCAGAGTGAGTGAACCTGATAAAGGTTTGACGAATAATTGTGATACGGATGTGTTGGGGGGGGGGGGGGGAAANACCCAAACCGTTCGACTGAAGTTTCCTAATTTGTTTCCATAGTTTGTTTTACCCTGAGAAATGGGGCTCTGCTTTTTGGTCAAAGAAACCTCGGTAACTCAGCGTCTGCACCATTGGTGTGATGTGGAGGAATAATAACCAAAAGTTTATTAATTTAAATAAATGATTTCACATTTTTTGTGTGTTGATTATAAACATGTACAATAAACTGAACGACTGAATGTGTTAATCCAAGCTTACTACTCTGAAAATTGATTAAGCCTTTCGCACAAGGTGATGACCATCAACCGTGTAGCTCAGGAGTAACGGTTAGAAGTTCCAATCCGAACGTTCTCGGTTCGAGTCCTGACATGGATACAAAAAGTACGCACTACTGACGAGTCCTAAAAAGGACGAAAAAGCTGTCCAGTGATCTTTGCTCGTCATCAAAAACATTACTATCGCATGTAAATGTACAATAAACGTAAAGAAAGGGGGATGAAACCATTCAATGGCTACCCGGAACAATACAGAGAGCGATGACAGGGCTCAAACTAAAGACCTCCAGGTAGTTAATTTGACGATTTTCATGTTCGGAGTTCGAGGACAAATGCATTAATTTGCTCGTATCTTTATCCAAGAGCGTTGTCTGGTGCCAAATTCTTTTATTACTGCTTTCTTGTTGTTTCTGCTTCACCTATTGTGCCGCAATCGATCTGAAACTATTCACCCATCTGATTATGTTATATGTCTTGGCACTGGTTTCACGAAATGTATCAATTATGGAGTTCTCGCTATCATTGCACCTCTTTTGACGCATCCTGATTACCGAGCTTGGCAATTTGTTTGCAAACGTTTCATCACCAGCTGAGGTGACATCATCAGTGCTTGTGAAGTGGCAGCAGCACCGACGTACTCAAAAAGAAGGAAGAAAGAAATTTCCTCAGAGTATTTGCTCGCAACGGCTACACCCGCAACTTCATTAAAAGAACTCTAACCCAAAGAAAAAAAGAAACAACAGACGGAGAATCAGGAACACGAACTACCGTGCTGTACATCAAGGACGTTTCGGAAATGACTACAAGACTACTCAGATCCTATGGACTCCAAGTCGCCCACAGACCTACCGCCTGTCTAAGGAGACTTCTGTCAAAACCAAAGGAGAAAACAATGAAGAAGGACAAGAGCAGTGTTATCTACAAAATAAATTGCAATAACTGCTCAAAACACTATATCGGACAAACTGGGAGAGAACTGTCCACAAGGATCCGTGAAAACCAAGCGGCAGTCAGGAGACATGACCTTACTATCTGTGATTTCCCTCCACGAAGATCAAGAAAGACATCAGTTTGACTTCGCATCAGTGAAAATTATCGACCAAGCCCGGTCAAAACACGCTAGAGAATTTATCTAAGCTTGGCACTCCTCAATCAACTCAATCAACAGACACACTGAACTGGATCACCTGTACATGCCAATGCAACTTAAGGATCAAATGACGCAACAAAAATAGGTCACGGCGTGACCTGAGAACGGACCGAAACCGCAATCATGACGGATGGACAACCACCTCCCCTACCAACCCCGCCCCCACGCACCAGTTTAACGGCGAACCCAGTCGAACACAATGAGAACAAGGGACAACAATGATCGGTGGAGAAGAACACATATAAGCGGACTGACACAAGCAGAAGACTGCCACTTCACGCACTGATGATGTCACCACAGCTGGTGATGAAACGTTTGCAAACAAATTGCCAAAGTCGGCGAACAGGCAAAATAGAATTCAGTTCACCCGAGCCACTAGAACCGATTTTCAATACTTTATTGGCATCATGATTAGCTGAAATGTAGACGCTGTGCTAAAAATAGTCCTAAATACAGTAACATTAGTGACCAACTTGTACATCTTTGTTTCTTCAAGGTCATTGAGAACGCCTTGGACACTTGGCCATTGTCACCAGGGTGCTACAAGTATCTATCAGTTCAAAACTGAGCGCTCTAGAGTACCGTTTTTTTCAAATAAAGTTAGCTGAGTGAAGTCCAAGAGGGTGCAACAATTATGCTACGGTTAAGTTTTTCCGGTATATCTTCGCTGGTTTCTTATTCAGTATTGGTTTAAATCCTCAAAAAATGTGAGGATCTTGTATGTGGGAGTGGGTATCAATAGAATCAGGTTTGTTTTAGCCACAACGTGAGTACCAAAACACAAGATTTCGGTGACAACGTTTCGACCTTCGACCTTGAACGCCGCGATTTTCACCTTAAANCTTTGTCAAGTCAGTTTAATCGGTTTCTCGATTTCACAAGCTTTAAGGTGAAAATCGCGGCGTTCAAGGTCGAAGGTCGAAACGTTGTCACCGAAATCTTGTGTTTTGGTACTCACATTGTGGCTAAAACAAACCTGATTCTATTGTTACCATGAGCAAAACGCCCAAATTTTTCGAAATGATCCGGAACACCTATGGATTATTAACTGAGAGTGGGTATATTCTAACAATCTATCTGGGTTTAATTTTTTTGTTTCGATGTGGTGCAACATTAAGCTTTCCCGCAACGGCTATACTGTGGTAGGAGTCGTGTATAGGA
>UZAN01043395.1:2026-41727 GCA_900618425.1 Echinostoma caproni
TACACGTTATTAATGAAATGGATTTAACGATGTGACAAATAGTTACTTAGATGATAGTGAATCGGACACTGAGAACGCGTTAAAAAAATTCGAAAATTTTCTACGTGAAAATTTACCTTCGACTGTGTATAAGTTCGTTTGATATTTGCACCCTAGAAACCAACAAACGTTAAAGGTAAGTTACAATGGCATTGTGAAAAGCAGTGGAACGAGTATATAGAGATTTTAATTTATTGCGGGTTACAGAAGTTGAAATGGAGCTAGATAGGGCTGTGTGTAATGGGACATGATACATCGGACAAGATCGAGTCACACAGACGGTCACACGCCTTAAAGTATTGGTTGATAATGGAATCGACCAGCTCCTCGTAAGATACAGCTCCATATCTAGAGATGCTTTTCCGAGAACGTCTAATTAATATGAAATCCTCAGACAGTAGACCGGAAGAGATAGCCGGAGAGCAGTAGGTCCTAATGGTATACAATGAAGGAGAAAATAAATTTAGAAACGATGTACAATGGCAGTCTTAGATGCCGGAGGCGTGAACTATTAAAGGTCTTGAGATGTGAAGAACACGAACGACGATTAGCTAATGCCTTTTTATGTTATTTAATCAGTATGATTTCGTTCAATGAAGGAAGTGCTACTTCTGTCGCCCTTTTGTTATCATTGGTTATCGGCAGACAAATAAATTTGCAATTCTTTAAATCGATGGCGATCGCTATTTTCGATCCTGATTCGCGTCTGCCTCGATTACCACATTGATGTACTGAGAAAACACACGTGTAAAAATCTGTGCAGTAAACACAGTTAACAAAATACCTGGCAGTTTGTTAGGAGTAGCGCTGTGGAACAAATGCCATGGTCAATCATTTTTGCAAAATCTTAAGTTTACTTTCACGAAGGGAGCTGTGGCCGCCGTGGGAAATACAGAAATAGGGGAGATGGTGTAGTGGTGGCCACATAGGAACTCAGGATTACCAGATCACTATTTTGATGATCGTGACCAAGTGACCACGGATCCTCAATTATTCCGACGAATTATCCATCCGGGGAAGTGTCTGTCACATTTAGGATTAAATGTCAATAGAGGTATATATTGAAGCATTCTTACCCATCTATTCATGTTTTTAATTACTAACGTTTCCGATTAAAAGCCCACCAGCTTGCACTGTGTCTAACGAGAACCAAAATGCGTTATCCCCGCCCAGTTTGTTCATCAATGAAACTGATACATTTTTTGCTTACCATACTATCCCGCTGTTTGTAGGGACCCCGGCCAGCTGAACTGAGGTTTCTCAGTACATCACTGACAGAGTGCCTTTTGTTCCGGCAAACGTTTTCGGGTGCCAACATGGACTGCGGTGGACTGAAGTATAAAACAGACCGGATTGTTACCAAGTCTGTTCTAGTGACTTGGCCACATCCGTTTTTTGAGTTCCGGTCAAGTGTTTCATGTTTCAATAATTTGTCTATTCGTCCTAGACATAATTTAATAGATGAAAGAATAGTGCCAAATAAATTGATAGCTTGGTGGTAACAGTTGTGGGCAAATGATCGCACTCCGCGTGAAAACCAATTGGCCATGTTCTCCGAGGTCTTGTTTGCATGTCATTTAATACGTGTCTGTAACCGTGTCTATAACGTTTTGGTGGAACAAAAGGAGAAATAAAAATTGGCACGGTGGTCTCATTGTAATGGTAATCGCTTACGTGATTAAAGACCAACAGAGTGAGGTAATCTTTGAGAGGTATACCTCATATGTGTCTAAAGTGTAGTATCATTGAATCCAGGACCTAGCAGATCCTGGAGAGTTTAGTTTTAGAGTGGAAACGTTCCAGGTAGAGGAACAGTTAGTTCCATAGAAAAAGTACTATTGGGAAATATTGGTTATGATGTAAATAATAGTTATTTCAATTTAAGAGCTATTAATTGCAAATGTACATCGTTTTTTTTTCGGATGAGAGATTATTTCGTGAGCACAAATGTGCAACACGTGGACAACACAATTCAGTTTTCTGGTTATTTTATTTTTGTCAAACACCAATTTAATTCGTTTGCAAAAGTCATTCTCTCCTTCTGATACCACTTAAATGAAACACTTTGGTTTGAGTGATTTTGCCAGTTTTGTATTGAGAACAACAACGTCGGGAACAAGCTCGTTTTCAGTTATTCGTAATCATGCATCCTCTGTGTCTCCGTTCGTTGCTGTCGGGCCAACAATGAACTGACTGACTATCACTGCAGGAGAAACCTGAACAAACATGAATGGCAGTTTTGTTCAATCATAGCATGAGCTGGTTAGCACAGTGGTATCGCACACGTTTTCCGTGGGATGGGCCCGGACGGGATGGTAGATATGCACTACTGATGAGCTCTAATGAGAGCGGAACGCGAGTCTAGTGCTTCCGAATGTATGGTTGAATCGAAGAACTGAGGACTGTGCGTGAAGCGAAATCCGAAGGATAGTCAATTCAAATCACTAAAGACCAAGGAAGTATGTTAGACTGTCGAGGTACGCTCGCCTAGAAAAAAAGCCCAACGGGATCAAACCGGTGACGCTGTGTTTTATTGAGGGCACAAACTCCGCTGAATGAACCCAGGCTTATGGTTTTCATGCCCATTTGTTCCGAAGTAGTTTATATGACTCCTGTTTATTCAAACAAAGTCAAAAACACTAAAATTAGCATGATGGTGAAAGTGAAACTGTGATGCAAAAATGAAGTTTCAAGTCATTTACCCAGGGATTAGTGAACTATCAAGACAGACAGGCAGATAAACTCATTCCAAAATATATACAGAATGCCATGACTGGGAATCGGGTTTGGGACACGGAGAAAGTGACTCAAGAGCCACTAATTCAGGTAGCCGCTCGGATGCAGTCTGAAAACAGTACTCTACACCAGGTCTGATGAAAACTTCGGATGCGGAATATTCGGAAATCGGTAATACTGATCAACTATTCATAATAATAATAATAATAATAATAATAATAATAATAAGAATCAATTTGGCATTACTGACCACCCAAGCGCACCAGCAAAACATTTCCGATGTTAGTCAAAGTAAATCATCCCATTTCCTTCCGGTGACTGATCGAAACCGGATCCAAAGTTGAATAGACAACTTGTTGACTTTATGACCGCAGTGTGCGACCAAACTGAATCAAGCGTCTACATGAGGAACCACTATTGGTGGTCACACAGAAACACTTGAACTCATGAACAACGAATCCGATCACACAGAGATCTACAGCCTTGTTACGGGTCTAGATAACCCAAAATTTTCTGTGTCGAGCAGAAACCATGCTTTTATTATCCTTGATGCACTTTTCATGGCTCTTCCAAGATTTATCAATTCATTTTACACTACTGTCCAACATTTAAGTAGTCACTAATAAAATTCGTTAATTGATGAGCGTTGAACAACGCGGCACTGAAATTATAAGTAATCTATTCGAAAATGCGTGCAAATAATATGCTAAAATTGTCAGGAGATGTCATTTATCTTCTACTTGTAATTATACCTATGTAAGAATACAACCCAAATGGTAGCGGTAAAGTCAAGGTAAGCTTCATGCACCCGGAGGATGAATTTTCAGCGATTTTTGACGATAATACAGGGGATGGGATCCGAATGTGAAGAGGTTAAAAAATATCAGAAGACTGCAAACAGGAAGACGATAGTAACAGATAATAATGGATAAATAAACTGAAGCATGAGGTTTTCAATCAGCCCTGTACTAATTGGTGCCTGACTTACTAAACAGCTAGCAAGAACAGAGAGGATGCTGTTTCTGTTTGTGTCGGTGCGTGCGGGAAGGAGCGTATAATGGGAGCGGGTAAGGGGGTTTCACATGGGTTTAATAAGTTCGTTTTGCAAGCAGTGATCTTCTTTTTTCAAGCTTCTTTCGGCTGTTCTTTCGCATGCGTCGACATTTTTGCACACAATAAAATCAACCAGGACATCTCTGGCCATGGCACTACATCGGGATAGAAATTTTACAGACCTGGAAATTAATTCGAAATCTTTTTCTTTTAGGGCGGGAAAATACAGAGAAGCGGTACAGTCAATGAAGGGAGGACGCATGCTACCACTAATTTGAAATTACATTTGAGGGGAAAGCGAGCTTCCTAAACCTGAAAGCATAAAAATAAAGTTTACGGACCTTGTTGTAAACGTGCTCTACCCGTGAGGTCCAAGAGAGATTGTATTTAACAGAGTCGGTTTGGGGAAAGCTGTGTCTGTTAACTACTAGATCCGGTAAATCAAGACTGAAAGGAACGTCGACACAATTGAAAACATTAAGCAAGANGTGATTGGGGTAGAGACCAATTAAAGTCGTCATTCGGACCACTTTCGAGTTGGTGAAAACAAGCATCAGGCTTGGAGGGGCACCCAATCACCACATCGTCCGCATACTTACGGGCAGTAAAGTTGGTAGGGACAGGGAGGGTGGTTACGTAAAGGGAAAATTGAAGGGAGACAAAATGGCGCCATGGAAGACACTAGAGTGAACATAAGAAAACGACCGCGTTTTGTGTTGCATGAGGTAGATTGCGTAAAAGAGAACACGTCAGATCCTAAGCTGCATTTAGACAGACGTTGAATGAGAACGCAACGGTCAAATGAACCAAAGGGTTTGGCGTATTCAAGAAAAATGAGGCGAATAGTTCCAGCACTCTTACCAAGAGCTTAGCCACAAAATGGACAACATACGCGACAGAGTCGACATTCGAAAGGAATTTTTTAGAAGGAAACTGAAGAGGATCAAAACATCAGCGCAGATAGTCAAACGGTTTAACAGAAATCTTTAAAAGACTTTCAACAGGGTCCAGGCACATGCCATCGGTTGACATTTTGCTGAACCCTTTTTGGGAATGGGTCTTATCTTGACAATCAGGGATTGTTCCGGAGGACAGATAAAATTGAAAACACTCTACAACGGATGTTGCAAGGTATTTGGTACAAGTTTTCAATAAAATAGTGGCTAATGAGTCCAGTACATGCGACTTGTTTGCCTTAAATTGCTTTGAAACTTTGAGAACCTCGGTCACAGAAACAGGGTTGGTGTGTTCTGAGAAATTGAAAACGGACCGTAGGGAATGGAATCCAGGAGGCAGAAAATCGTCGGTTTACTTCTCCTATGTCAGGACTGGAGCTGCCACGTGCGCCAAGGAGTTGCTTCAACGGCGACCACATCTCTCGACAGTTCTGGTTTCCCAGAATGTTCTTAACGTACATCCGAATCAAGCTCTGAATCTCTGCCTTGAGATCATATCTTGAAGTCGAGATAAGTTATCGCTAGTAAAATTCTTCCTTCGTAATGTTCGGGATGTTACGCATGCTCGTTGACGATTAACCATTTTGGGTGAATAAGAAAAGTGCACACTGATCGGACTTGCTAATAGGGGCTCGTTTTTCTATAAAGAGGACATCGGGCATATTCACAAAATTGCCGTCAAGCCGGGCTTCCAAGCGAGTGGGAAAATGCACGCGACTAACCAAACATAAAGGTCTTAAGAAAGAAATATCGAAACGATTAAAATTACCAGCCTGTCACTAGTTATGTTGAGAAAGAGTCGAAAATCATTCAAATTTCAGGGGTAATGTAAATGTTTGTCAGCAGGATACGATGGAATTTACTAAGAAAAGTGGGTTTACAGTGGGCGAAAATGCAGTTGATTTTTCCGGTATTGAGATGAAACAAAAGATGAGAGCTGTTTCACCACATACGGTTGACAAAAGGAACTACTCCACTACCTCTTTTATTGAAGTTCACAATCTGATCATCTCGAACGATGGTAAATCCATCAAGCCGGAAAACAGCGTCCTCAATTTCAGGATGCAACCGGCTTTCCTGGAGCATAATAACATACTCATCACCTAATCGACTTCCCCCAGAAGTGATCGAATGTTACTGGAAGTAATAACGGGAACAGTCAATTTGAGAGCGCTTCTCCAACCAGCCAGATGTTTTGTTTGTTGTCATTGGCCCTTCTTCTTCAATCGGTCAGAGCAATTTCACACACAATGCGGAATACTTGAAAATTGATTTTCACGCGCGATAAAATGATGGGAGATCAAAATTGACCTGGAAGATTGTATGAATTGGTTTGATAAAATATGTTGAGGATAGAATGCAATTGGCCACCGTAAAATCGTGCAAATACCAGATGGTACTTTTGGCATGGTTGAATTCACAAGCTCCGCGTGGTAGAACTGTTATCATGATGTTCAGTTGTTATTCACGAGAAGCGATCAGTATGTAATTACGGATCTCGATGTTCTGAATGTGACGTCTCTCCTACATCTCCTCGAGATATTTGAGGTTGCATGAATACAATTATCTCTGGTTGTGAGGGTTTTAATTTCACGTTTTTTTGATCTGCATTCAATGAATGCACATATTAACTTGGTCAGTACTTTTGAGAGCATTAATCCTAGACGATCTAGTGTGATCTAGTGTATCTTCCTGATTTGATCAAATCTAGAGGAAGAAGTTTGGCATTTCACGTATTTTAGTAATTGACTCACTCCATGTAGACTCTATTTATTAGTTGCATTGAATTTCAACTTGCTAATCCTGCTCACCTGGTTGTATCGATTTATTTTTAAACTCAGCTCAGGGAAATTTTACACTTCCGTTCGATACAGTATCGTTACTTATGTGTATTTAATTGGAGCCCATGTTAGCCAACTACGAAGCGGACTATGTTGTCTGTTTTCGATTTTTGATTCGTCTGATAAATTCGGTTTATCAGGAGATGTTTTTCTTCCCGTTTAATCGGATTATTGATTGATTCACACCCGAAAGATGCAAGAAAAAGTGATACAGGCGAGTTGCCTTAACTAACACTTTTTTAAAACCCATTGTCTGAAACAACAGCCTTGTTTTAGGTTTAAATCATTTTATGGAATTCAATCATATTTCAATCGAGGAATGTTTGTTACGGGGAGGAGTTTTCCTGGTTTTAGAAAAATCTTATTTGTAACCGATTCATAATTCTGTGAGGTGCGTTTGATCTATGACTCGTTTGAGAACACCATAGGACAGACCGTCGCATCGAATACGAACGATATCTGTGCGATGCTGAATAGCTAATGGTAAAAAGGTTCATAAGTTTAGTTGAACCAATCCCCGCTAGGAACAGACAGAACGACAATCAGATGTTTTCTATATGAAAATATGGGCTTGTGCATACTGTTGGATTACTTAAAAATGTGCTCTTTGATCCAGAGATGCACCAAAAGTGTCGTTTCATCACATGCATGGTTCACTTCTGGTAAGCGAAAGTACTTTGGTTGAACAATTATCTTTTGTTGTAGACATTCATTGATTCATCTCATCCCGTGACAGATAATTCCATTTGGTGGTCAAAATCAAACTTTCGAAGGTCAAGATTGCATTGAGAGGTGAATCAATAACTAGCTTTACTCAGCTGGGATATAAGATTGATCTAGTTTGAATGATCTACAAAGCGCACAGAGGATCTGCACCGCAGACGAATAAGACAAGATTATAAAAGTTTTACAATCTAATAAATATCCGAAAGGGCTTCTCACCTTAAAGCACTCCAAACCTAACCGAACACGAGAAAAGACACCAGGTGCACGTGAGATGAGAGCGGTCCAACAAATACTTTTCAGGGGTGGCGATATCTCCTGCCTGATTATCAGGCGCCTAAAATCGGTCGTTCAGCGCACCCACTACGCAGCTGACCCCATCGTTGTTTTTACAACCGCCCGGTTGATAATACCATCGGTGAAAGAACCGCTGCCTCCCCACACCAAATCAAATTGTATCTATCAGTTCAAGTGTGAAGGCTCGGTCATCTACATCGGCAGAACGGAGAGACAACTGCGTTACTGATTAACCGTGCACATCCCGGTCTGGCTTCAGAAAACAATGAATGGGAACTTCGGAAGTATGAGGTCACCAATGATGCGTAGGAAACTCAGTTCGTCGATCACACAGCATCTGGTCGAAGTGAAACACTGTGTGATGCTGCACGACGCGTTCGGAATTCTCTACAACAAAAACGACACCAGGGTTCTGAAATACGCCGAGGCAATAGTCATTCAAAATAACCATCTCAAACTGTGTAAGTGGCGCAAATGACTTATCACTCTAGCGCTACCTTGGTAACAAATATGTCTCGTGATTAATTTTGACCACAATTCTTTCTTCGCCTGCAATTCTCTTATTTACTGACCACATATTAATGATCACATAGACTGCAGTATGTTCACGTGTGTACAGATGCAGCGAAATGATCTAGGGGATACGTACATTGTGCAAATCTGTTTTTTGGCTTCTTTATTCAGTATCAACAACCGCTTAGGAAACCTGGTAGTATCGAATCGATCTTGTATTTGTTTTGGTTACTAAAAGATCAATACTATCTGACTCGTTTACAAGCACAAGATCAAACTAATCAAAGATTTGAATAAGAAATGCAGCATTCAATAAGATGTTTAAAATGATGAATGTATGATTATAAGAAGCGAACGTGCATATGTTCAAGGATAACTTTCTCATTGAGTAAGTAAAACAATCGTCTGCCATCATTCTAGAATCACAGTGAATCCTTCATTATGAATTGTATTAGAGTCTAACTTCGCACCTTCAGTCTCCCCAGTCCCGGGCAGCTAAGTCACTGCCCCTTCCCTTCTTCCCGGTAGGCGGGATGAAATGAATCAGTTTCAACTCGGGTTCGCTGGCATTTTTCACACACACACACGCACACAAACAAACAAACAAACAAACAAACACACTCTGATTTAGATCATTCGCATGAGCCAGTTCATCGCGATGTACAAAAACGAATCCTGAAAAATAATGGTCTGAAAGAGAATTTTGGTTTGCAGAACTGCACACACACACACAAACACAATGAAAAGCCATCGAAAAATTCGAACTCATTATGGCGCGCTCACTGAGGAAATGATATAATTAGTGCTTGGGAAAATGCTGACTGTCTGGCAGAAAAGGCTTCATCAAAGTGTGCGATGCAAGAATGTGGGCAAAGAAAATTCTTGCACCTCCGGCATGGAATCTGTCCTCCACGTCACATACTGTGTTGAAAAACTTTACCGACATAGAGATTCATCCACTCGTGTATTTTCTTCTTGTGATTCTCGTTTATGGAATGCAATAAGGCATAAATTTAAGGAAGGGAGAACGCGGCTATCGAAGAAAACTGTCATGCAACACAGAGAATAGGAAAGCCAGACAACGGTGGTGTTGGTAGTGGTGGTGGTGGTGATGATGATGATGTTTTTGTAGGATTCGAACAAGCGTTCTCCACAGTTAGTGACCCCTACCGTTTGACCGCCAATGCACAAGGTGAAAACGGGAAAATCGATGGCACTAATTAACTGTGGAACACAATCGATCGTTTATGACTTGGTCCCAATTGTAAAGAGTATAAAATCAATTGTCTTTTAGAAACGAATCTGGCTTGCAGAAGCTTAATCTCTTATCCATAGAGATTATGACAAGCTGTAAAATGTGATTTTTTTTCTTTTCAAACTACAGCACAATGACTGATAAGAACCTTTTTTTATCGAATACTTATAATAGTAGTTCTGTGGAAGATCAACAATTTAAATGGAACAGAAGAAGTTGAGTACGAGGCAGCTGAACATAAATGATAATCAAGATGAATAAGAGATTTTCTCGTTGCTCAGTTTAGAGCCTCAATCGACTGGCTCAGCAAACGACAGCTTTTAAAAATCGTTATTCCGTTCGATCAAAGGGTGTTGCGGCGCTTGCTGGTAACTCTTTATCGTTATAACTGAAAATGAAACAACCGGAACTCCTTAAGTAGATCTGTTGTAACTTTGTAACTTGCATTCTTCTGAGACTATCACGAAGTGGTTGCTGATTCATCCGTCCCTTGTTACCAATTGGACCGGGTCTAACAAAACCTTGTCTAGTCGGAATGAATCAATTTCTCCATAGATAAATAAAGTCAATTTTTGGTTGAGTTATATGAATGAGGTAAAGATTTTCGATGGGGTAAAATTTAATTGTTTCTGCATCCCAAGCCAGCCTCACGCACTGGAAAGTTAGGCAACCAACTGTTGATTGAATAAGCCGGGTAAAGAGGGGAACCCCATCAAGATGAATCAACAAATCGGTCGCCATGCTCAAGAGTGAACCTTGATGTGTCTCATTGCATAAGTGAGTTCAATCAAGGCCCTCAATATAGTCCAGTGGGTAAACTTCAGTTAAACAAAAGGATCTCTCGAGTAACGCCGATTGAGTTAAAATAAATGCAATTTCCTAAATATTTCTGACATTGAAAGGCACACTGGTCGAGATAATCCGTAATGTTAGAAAGATACAGGGCAAACAAGAACCAAAATTATCTCACATTAACAAGAAGCTGAAACTTGAATTCATTCTCAAGCTATAACAACTTACGTTTCCTTCTCCATAATTTCCCGGATTGGCTATTACATTTTGTGCACAAGGCTACAATCCCACAGTGGCAACAATTTGTCACCTGAAGCTTCCTTCTTTAATATTTAGATTCAGTGCATAGGTTGTTATCTTTACTGCAACATTTCACGGCCGGATTACATTTTCATAGTTCAGTGCTTGAGACAAGTGATGGGAAGAATAACTCATCTATATCTATTGTCTTACAAATGATTAAAACATTGAACCGGGTGCATCGCTGTTTATTAAGTTAAGGAAAGCATAGTGTGTCTTCGTAGGATTTGTACAATCTTACTTCAATCTCCAAACTCCCATATATAAGAAAGATCCAGTGGTTATCGCCGCAATTCAGGCTAGCAACTGTGGGTGTTTACAACATAAGTGTTTTATTATTAACGAAGGTAAACCATGAGTCATGAGAACTCCGGACAGCAAACAATCTTTTTGTCGATAGTCAATCAACTGGCCAAATACAGCCGATTTGAAAACAAATATACACTAACCGGATAAACGAGAGCACACAACGTCTTCAAAGTCAAAGCCAAAGTCTTAGGTTTATTATGAGCGATTAAACAAAAGCTAAAGTTTATCATGCCCCACAGGATTTTTACAAAATATTTTGAATAACTTCACAAAGAGAAAATAATAATAATAATAATTTGCATGATCACTCATGGATGTCGAAATTTTAAGTGTTCCAATGCTTTATCAAGTTGCAATTTGAATAATCTAACTGTAGGAGCAAGCACTACATCGGAAGGAAGAGAATTCCGTACATTGCAAACTCTGATTGCAGACGAGTAATGTCGGTCATCAAGGTGGCTGTTCTGGGTTTTCAACTTTAGTGGATGTCCCCTGAGGTGAACATTTTGAAATTAAGTCAGCATAGAACAACGGTAAGAGTGGTTGGGTTGATGCAGTGTGTGATATGCCAAGATTAGATTCCCCGAAGTCGGCGATATTGAGATGAGTAGCGTCCTAATATTTGCAGACTTTCGGAGTACGTCTTATTACACAGATCTTTTACCAATTTCGTTACCAGCTTTTGAGGACGTACATTCTTGACATTCTTGACGCGGTTCAACGGTGGATTCCATACTTGAACGGTGTACTCCGTGTGCGGCCGAACGAACGTTGATAGCAAGCGTGGGAACAGTGCTCTTTCGAACTGCCCGGAAACAAGTCTGATTGGTCCAACTTGCTTTAGATACATGGATGGTGCTCTGGCACAGTGCGTGGAACATCATACGTCCTCCTGTACTATTACTCTCAAATCCCTTTCGTCAGTGGCATGCAGTAGTATGTGGTTCCCCAGATCGTAGTAGAGAAGAGTCTTGTACCGTATGGAAATAACTCTGCATTTGGAAACGTTGAACTCGATGTCATTGACGATTGACCATCGGTGGGTTGTATTGATTGTCAATTGGAGTGCTATTTGATCATCTGGATTAGTTACAGTGCTCCAGATTGTAGCATCCGTAAATTGTATTGTATTTGGACCAAGGACATGTGGCAAGTCGTTTATAAATGCAAGAAAGAGACGAAGCCTCAGTACGGAATCTTGAAGAACCCCTGGCAGCGGTGATAGGCTCTGATAATGAATCAACAACACTAACTGAAATGATTCTTTATCGGAGAAACTGTTTGGTATTGTCCAGGACCAAATCTCTTACTCCGTAGTTGAAGAGTTTTCGCAGTAGAATTTGGTGGTTTACTCGATCAGATGTTTCGGAGAAGTCCAAATCAACTACATCCAATGGCTGACCTGCATCGACCGACTTTGTCCACTTATATCATGTAAGAAGTAGATTAGTGGTGCACGACCGTTTGTGTCGAAATCCGTTCTGAGTTGGAGACACAAGCTCGTGCTTCTCCAGATGCTCCATCAACAGATCTGTCATGACTTTCGGCAGTATCGGAAGAAGTGTCATCAGGTGTTAGTTGGCAGGATCACTGCGAGAGCCATATTTGTAAATGAGTGAAATCACCCCTTTCTTCCATGACTGTGGAATTAGTGTCTTGTTGAAACTCCTTTGGTAACGAACAACCATAGGTTTGGAAATGTTATTGCCTAGCGACACCAGAGTCCGGGGATGCATGTTGTCTGCTGTTAGTAGTTTTGCTCTAACATTCTGACTGTCAAAAGCCATGTTACCCAGTGACGGATGCGGTATACAGGATAGTTTTCTTGGATTCGGTAATCTTTTGTGTGTCAATGCAGTAAAAACCTGATCGAACTGGGTTTTGAGGAACTCTGCCACTTCTAGAGTAGTAGTTGTAACATGTTCAGACAATCTCAATACTGGTATTCCGCATTTCTGCTTCTTTTTAGAGTTGATATGTTTATATAACAACTTTGGATCCGAAATGAATTTTTGAGGCAGAGTTTTTTGGTTCATTAATTTATCCTCTGGTACAAACTTGGTAAACTGATTTCGCAGTAAGATATAATTATTCCGAGTTCTGAAAGATGGGAATCTTCTGTACTCCCATCAGGAAAAGTCCTTTTGTTCTATCCATTTCTTTGTTAAGCTGTGAATGAGTGAATGACGAGTTTTAGATTTAGCACAATTTTCATACTTGTTGCAGCCCTTTTAATTTCGGTGAGATGATCAGTGAAGCTCTTGCATGCCACCAAAGGATCGTGATCGTCTTCTGGGAGGACTCATGGCTTTAGTAATTCCAGGTTTTACAGCTTTCTGTAGTCAATGATGACACGAGTAATGCTCTTTCGGTTTTCTTGGCTAGAGCCGTTGCCTATATAATCAAACTTCAGTACGGCATGATCACTACGTCCTAGTGGAGACCTGACATTGACAGATTCCACCATCAGCTCCTCGTTAGTCGGCACCAAATCCAGTGTTGATGGTAAGTGACCTACTCCAAATCTGGTGGGTTCTGTTACGTGGTTGTACAATGGGTGCAAGCTAATGAACGGGGATAATTTTCTCTCGAATGGCTGGCGGGAAGTTCTCGTTCTGAAGAGATTGGGACAGTTAAAATCACTCCTTAGTAGGTTATGGGTGAAATTTGATGAAAATGCATTCCTCATGGTTTGCAACAGAATCTCGTTAACTGAGTCTGAAGGTGCGGGAGGTCTGTATACGACACCGATTAGACACCTATCGTTCTTGGAGAGTTTTGGTGAACAATGTAAGGATACTATAAGGCTGCGTCGAGAATATCAAGCTGTTCACACTATAGATTGTTTCGATGATAAAACAGCACTCCACTGCCTCGTGTAGGGCGATCACCTCTCAGCAGATTCATGCCGTCGAAGATCATAACCCGTCAGAGAAGCCAAAAGCGCATTTTTAAGCAAACTGACGATGAAAAATAAACGCCGGTTGTGCATTGCACGCGAGGGTCAGGCTGGAAAATTCTATCCCATGTCCTTACTCTGCAATAGCTAAGATGGTGGCATATCAGCAACTTATGGGGAAAATGCACTGATAAGTGTTCATGTACCCATCGAATGTTCGAATGACTATACCGTATACTGTCCACATCTTCAAGATTGATGTTTGAAATGAGTTTAAAACTTCAATAATGATTCATCTTTAATTATTCATAGTTTACTTTTGATCCTATTTTACTTAATGTTATGACAACTGTAGTTGGTGACCATAATGTTTATTGGTGCAGCTTGCTTCAAGAACATCCATCCACCCAACTGGGGTTCGAACCCGGGATTTCTCAAGCACAACGCAAGCACACCATGTGGTTGACCACCGGGCAGCCGATCAGATCAATTTCCGCTTTTTTTCTCCACGCTATGGCGAAAAATATCTTAGGAAGATGATTGCAGTTATAATTCATCTTAGCACAATAATTTACACTGCTGACCAAATTCAACCAAGTTAAAGTTGCCGTCAAGTCCTTCCAAGGTTTCACTCAACACATTTTGTAACTGCGTACACGATAAAAAAATCATCAAGCAAGCAATTCAAAGTGTTGTGTCTGCGGCCTAATCTCATACGATGATAATTTTTCCAGCGATTCCAGTGAAAACACAATTGCAAAATAGTACAAGCCTTAATTACGAAGGCCAGATTTGTGCGTTGAGAAATGGAGAAGCGTGCTCCATGCATTGGGTTGTACAGAATAATGATATTTCCCAGTTGAAAATTGCGAGAGATCTCCGATGAAGTGAATAGACCGATCGGATTGCCATATTCTGTCCGTTACCCTGAATCCCACGGATTCAGCAACATCGAGAAAACACCATAATGACCCAAGGTCGTGATTGTTTAGAATACATTTCCCATTGTAACCGCTGGCAGTGTGTACAGAAAACTAGTTTTCCTGCACTCACGTATAACCACGAGTTCCAAAATCCTTAATACTTGGAATGCTTGACTTCAAACTTCGATTTGCCAGTGGGTCTTTCCCGTGATTGCATAGTTTTTCACATATTTTCAAGTTGGTTAATACAGTAAAATCTGTTGTCTAAACATAATACGAACACAATATGCATGATTTCACTGGTTTCGGGACTTTTGCTCCATTTTTTCATTTTGTTCTGAATTGAGATAAAGCATGACACTGTGTGTGTGTGTGACAAGTAAACATTCATCATTCAAGTTTCATTACCTTTTCTCTTCCTTATCCGACTGACCGAGTTTGATTCCTACCGGACTGGTTCATTGAGTCTCGTCTAAAGCCCATTCACTCAATGTTAGAGTTGCAAGCTTGCATTAGCCAATTCGATTGTTAGGGGAAACCAGGCACTAATGATGGTCTCCGGTGTGAGTTCCACTTCTTGGGAGATCATCGATTCCCACGAGGTAATGCACTCAATTGCTAATAAAATGTTTGTGATGACCGAAAAGGATCACTGGACAACTATTTCGTTCTGTTTCGGGCTCATTAGCAGTGCGTACATTTCGTGTTCCTGACAGGACTCGAACCGCGAGAATTCGGGTCTAGAATTTATACCCTTACCCCTGAGCTTCTGAAAAATTGAATGGACTAATCCAAGTTTGCTACTCTAAATTGACTGCGCCATTGGCACAAGGTAAGGAAATTCGACCGCGTGGCTCCGGAGTAAGTGTTTGAAGTCCCGACCCGAAAGTTCGTTGTTGGAGTCCTGACAGAGATACAAACAGTATACACGGCTGACGAGCCCCAAACGGGACAAATTAGCTGGCCATTGCTCTTTTTCGGTTACGACAAACATTTCCATCTCATCTAATCAACATTTATGGGCACACCGTTCTCATCTCAGTGAAAATCTCAACCTCACTCTGTAATTCACTCAAAAAGTACCCTTAATTGTCTATGGACCATGGTCTAACCGATGACGAGATTGGATTTTGATGTGATATGATGCATTTTGCACCTCTAGGACCCAAAGAGTTACACATGATGGCTTTTTTCAAGCCCAAGATCTAATCATGCCTTGAAAGTCGAAGGGTAGAGGTCAAACGAAATCCAATCTCTTGGTATTCTGGGTAGGGGGGTTTGAATAGAATTTGCGTGTCAGTGGGTAAAAAGTGGTGGAGGAATAATTGATCTAAGTGAATAGGCCTCCACTTCTCTTTATCCGATGCCTTGCGGCTTGGTTCTTTTCAGAACTAAAGGCTTTGGTTCAGAACCCTGATCGCTCTCGTTCTTAGTGGCTAGACACCCTGGCAGTACCCGTCCATCAAATCCTAGTGCTTTTACATTTCGAGTTTGTCAGTAATTAGTAAAGTTCGCTCCCCTGTATTTTGCTGTAAGATGATGACGGCGATTAATGGATGGATGGAGGGAGTGCTCACCACTTTTTTCGATTCCCAGTAGTTGGATTCACTTCAGGTTACGATGGTTCCCCTTGAAGTTACAAAGATATCGTTTTCATCCACTCAGAAATCCAGCCTATTTGACGGATTGTCCGTCTCAGTGTATTGAAAATGTTAACGATATCAGTCAGTACTCACCACTTTGGGCTGCAATTCGGAAAACATTTGAGAGGTTAACAACAAACAATGTGAGATTAAGTCAAAAAATACACTTTCGCGTTTGACCCCGATTTGTGACAGAAATTTAGAGATTTATCCATTTTACTTTCGAATCTTGTCCATATTGTTTTTTATGGATGCGATAAGCCAACGGACTACATTTGATTTATTGTATTTCCGAGGAAAGGGCTTTGCACTTAGATATTTATCATCATTGATTGGTGAGCTTTCGAACTGGTCTCCGCTCGAATCAATTTGAACAAAATTGAACAAATAATGAAGGTACTTGCAACTTGAAGTGAATGTTTCGCTCTTGAAATGGAAAATCCATTGACCCGGTCAAAATGTAACCCTAGACGTTACTGTCACATCTTGATCCGTTTACAAATTCTCATTCAGTCAGACGATATGAACGATTTTGAGGTATGCGAGGTGAAAGAGTTATTTATTCTCTTCCTCAGCAATCATAAAGCATTCTGAGAACCTATTCCGCACAAGCAAATTAATTAGTGATCTATGTGTAGAAGTTAGAGATAAGATTTACGTAGCAGTATTTCTAAATAAAAAAACATATGTATAGGGACTACGGAACTGTCCCCATTCCACACACACACCCCTCCCGCCGCACCCCCATGCGACTGGCATAAATGAGCAAATATATCAAGGTTGTCTGTGGTATGTTGACTTCTGGATGGAAACAATCGGACCTTGTAGGTCAATGCGTCGACTATACTTTATTGTATCGTTCGATGCAGCAGAACAAATCACGCCAAATAAGCGATTTCTTTTTATTCTATCCGGGATATTTGCGCTCTACAATCCGACTCGATGTGGTACGGCTACAGCGAAAGATGACACTGGTTTCAATGCACGGTGAATAGGACGATCTGATTGGGGTCTGTTAAGTCTGACTGATGGATAAATAAATGAAAAAATATATATATGATAGAGTTTTATTGAACAAAGCTACCCAAAATAGATTATACATTAGGTTCATCAGAAAAGTGTAACTCGAGTTAACTTTAACGAACATGCTAGTTTTGGTAAAGATAAATTACCACTGAAAACGATTGATTTCTGCATTTACACTCATTTGTGTGTTCCTGACGCACACGCCTATCCTCATTGATCCTGCGTGGCGACGTAGGACCGAACACATTTCAGAAAAACCACTGAAATCACTAGATTGGGAAAGAACCAAGGGTTGCCTGGGAATAATAATCATCGCACACTTGATCGAGACAGGATCATCGTGTTAGTGAATCAGATCAGATCTAACTACACGATCACCAGAGTATGTGTGTGTATGCTTGCATCGCTTACTATTGACCGACGAAGTGGTTACCATTCGATTGAACAATCTCTCCCCGCTCGTGTGCGTGCTTAGAACAGTCAGACAGAGCTATATAGAGTGACATCATAACTGGTACAAAACTATAGTGTCCCATTGTTTATAGATTTGATGCATTGAGTATTACTGATAACGTTTGCAGAATTCATTCGATTTCTCATAACATCCCGCTCCCCTCACCCTGGAAGAATATCTATCATACACAAAACGTGATCTACCCGATTTTGTTTCTTTGGCTTATGTTATTTCGTGACCTGGTAAACTTTGCTGTATTTGGCTAACAGAATGAAGCTAGAAAAAACAATCACGTTTGTCTATTTGGCACCTTATCGCAACCCACGAGTTTATTCCAGTCACGTTTGTCACGGTTGTCCCAGTTCTCCAAGCTTATGCTTTTGTTCCAATCCTATAAGGGACGGTAATGAACATCGGATTTGCAGATTTCTAACACCACCGATCGATAGGTTTTTTCGAATGATGGTGAACATCAGTTTAGCTCATGTCTATAGACACTTCCCAGTGTATGATTGATTGGATCAGCTGAGGTCTGTAGAGTTAATCAGTCTGAATAAACTGATGGCACTTTTCATTTGAAACCCAATATCTTTGCCTATAAATGCTATCAGTTCCAAGATATTTGATTTGATTTTCTACACTGCGTCCAATCACACCAGTGGACTGTCTGAGATGCGTCAACCGTTCCCTAGTAGATTATATACAGTTCGGAATCTGCTACTTTGTAAACCAGATGAATAGCCCTGACTGATGCTATCTATTATTTTTTGAAAAATGTAAGCTTTTTTTCTTTTTATTGATAAGCTTTAAAATAAATAAGAAATGAATACTGAACGAAATATCAAGTTGCAACAACTACCTAATTTAGTAATGGAGGATTTGAATAAACTTCAAATGGGAATTCGGCGTGTACATGGCAAATGGAGCGTGAACTGAAAAGCTAGGAAGCACTGAACAGCTGTTTCGACCTGGATCGGTCTTATCAGCATTGCGAATTCATCGACCCAATTGGGAATCGAACCCGGAAACACATGGGCAGGACACAAGCACGCTACTCACTCGGCCACCGGACAGCTGATCATACTGTTTTCAGTTTCTATGAATTAAGTAGTCAGGTTGTGAATGTTTCCAACCGAGTCATAACCCTGGAGGTTAGTGCTGAAATGAGTACGGTCTGTGGCCCACAACAAGCTCACAAAGATAGGTTGTGCTTTATCGTGCACATGGGAAATGAAAAACGGTATGATCAGCTGCCCGGTGGCCGAGTGAGTAGTGTGTTTGTTTTCTGCCCATGAGGTCCCGGGTTCGATTCCCAGTTGGGTCGATTGACTCGCACTGCTGTAAGACCGAACCAGATCGAAACAGCTGTGAAGTGCTTCCTAGCTTTTTATTTCACGCTTCATTTGCTATATACACGACGGATTCCCATTTGAGAATATCTAATCGCCGGAATGCCAAAGTCAGATTAATAAACCACTTTACTGCCGCTCAAATGGTAGGAATTTGGATAAATACAGAACACAGATAATTTACGGGGTCGGAGCAAGACCAAATATTCGGTGTTTTTCATTGCTAGTATTTTGGCCGACGAAAGTTTCTTGATCACTTCAAAAGCAACAAACTTCTAGATTTGCATTCAGGCTGATTGAAGTTCCTTCTCATCTCTACGGGATACTAGGTTGAAGAACTGCATGCATCTAATTGGAATGGCAGCTCTCAACCGAGCGGTCGCCACAGACATTGGCTTTATCATTTATAGCATAGTCCGTTTCGCTCAGGCAAGTTCGTGTAACTTGCTGTTTGAACTGATCTACGGGACGCTTCAGACACTGTCGATGGACCTCTGTATGACTGTACGTCTGTCTGTATGCAGTCGAGATACTCGGTCACTTCAGCAACCATAACAAGACAAACAAATTCAACTAGCTTGAAAATGTGAGAAAACCCGGAGATATCACAATGCACAAAGAAAAGATGGTAAACTCCGCGGGAAGCAAACTTACTCCCGGTGCGTTCAAAAGTAAAATTGAAGGAACACCTAGTGGAATCTGTCAGCGGTCCATGCTCCAAGTGGGCCGATTCATACATAGCAATCAAGAGTACGGAATTCTGAGCTCGAAATTTACCGGATAAACAAAATTTAGTCTTCGTCATACGAATAAACTAGGAATAGGGAATAAGCAGCGCACCTATGCAGTTTGATTTTTGAAAGAAACAATTTCACAAAGTGCTCGTATCCTAGTGGATTTTTATCAATATGCTCAATAATATTCATGCTGTCAAACAAGAATAAAAGATTAGACCACGGACAGTCTCTCTTACATGTAGCACAATAGCTCGTCCAAACCAGTGTATCCATTTCGTATCAACCGGTTCTAGGTCCTATTATGACTTATTTTCGTTTCATGTGTGAAAGTAGTTCTTCGTGATTATGGATTTCACCCCCAAATCCACGCTAATCATGTTATCCACTTTCGAGGGCAACCAGTATTCAATATTCATGGAGAACGCAAACTATCATGCCTATTATTGATATTTGTACAATACAGACTGTGCGAATGATACCGATGCACGGATCTCAAGTTGGTGATCAGAAAAGCGGAGAACGGACAATTTATCTGGTCAATCATTTCAGTCCATCCAAACGGTGGACAGATCACAGTAAATACAACCTAGAACATTACAATCCGATCACTATCAGTAATCACTGATCTTTGAAAGGTGTCATCCATCAGGGAATGGATACATTTTAAGGTATGATCTATGGCTTATTCATTCATATTAACTGTCAAAAGAGAACTAGACGATGATTGGTAAAACCATTCACGTCAGAAATCATCACTTCAGGTAGACAGACACATTACAATCTATTATTCTGGTTTTCAATAATGAGCATGAGTTAGATATTCAGCTTTCTTGAAATGCTGGAACAAACAGTCGCTCATAAACGACTCAAACTTGGGTTCCCGGATGATCTCAGTGACCTAGTTCCTCTTGGTCTTGGTCAACCCCCTCCCTCTAGTAGGTTTTATTGATTTGTGTGTGATCTTGAGCTAAACTGTCTATCTAAGCACAGTCGGTGGAGATCCTAATGCAAATCCCAGTGTGATAACTGTTTAGATAGTGGTCTTCTGCTATTGATAAGATCTACTGCTTATTGGCTACAAGTATAGAAATTCAATCAGGTAACCGTGCAGTTTCCCATGAGTAATTCACAACGGAATGAATGATAGTTTACCAAAACCCATGACATGAAATCTGGAACATGGAGGGTAAAATTGAGCAAATGCAAGAAAGCCATGTTTGACGACATGCAGATACATCAATCAATGTCTCTAACTACCGGTTACAATGATCCCGAGATCTCCATCCAGAAAACTTAAGGCGATTTGTTTGAACAAGTCTCCTTATCAGGATAATCGCAACTTCTTGGTCTTATTCACCGTAACATTTTTCATCTATTCATCCATCCATCGCCTACCGAGGCAACCTCGTTGGTCACATATGTAACATATGACCCCGGCGAAATAGTCTATGGATTTCGAGCACTTACTCCGTTGGGCGACCGCGAGTACTGAAAACGCACAATCGGACCTGAGCAGGGAGGGCTTGTCCACTTCCCCTTGTACCATGTGGCCTAGACAGTGATGTTCAACTACCGACAGTACATCTTGTGTTCTTAATGGTCACGTCTGTGCACCGTAAATCAGCACAGATAGCCGAATGTCACGGCAACCACATAGCTGTCTCAACTAGGTGAATACCAACTGAGCTCAGTGTGTGCGTGTTGACAGTCCATCAGTGATACCTCCGTCGGATGAGATTCATCTTTCCAAAA
This sequence comes from Echinostoma caproni, assembly GCA_900618425.1. Taxonomy (NCBI): domain Eukaryota; kingdom Metazoa; phylum Platyhelminthes; class Trematoda; order Plagiorchiida; family Echinostomatidae; genus Echinostoma; species Echinostoma caproni. The sequence goes on from UZAN01043395.1 coordinate 23,624, forward strand.
TGACAAAATTTCCTTACTTCCTCCGTTTGCTCACGCAGTCAGAAAACAACGATGATTCAAGAACTAAACTCGTCAAAACGTGAAATGGAAAACGAGAAAGAGAGAGAGAGCATGCAATCTTGACGAACATTGGAGAAATTCTGCAAAACAAAATTGTCGTGATCTCCGAGTCGCATCTTAATCCAACGGGATCGGAATGCTGAAATAAAATTCACTGTTTAATCTATCGAGAAAAATCAGAGCCAGAGTTTTGAGTAGAAGACCGCTTTCAGATCGAGGAAGATAAAAATATTGGGTCTACGATTGGAATGTATACCTGTTCTATGGTTTGATGAAGGGTGTAAATTTGACTTCCAGTTTCTTACGCATGCAAGTGTGGCAGACGCTTGGCGCAGTAAAACGCCAAAGAAGGGGTTTAGAGAGGATGTTGATCCAAACGTTTCCTGAGGGATTTTCGAACTTTGTTTCGTTTTCTTCCTCACAAATCGACAGAGTGATCAAGTTACAGCATTCATCTGGGACTGATCCCGTTTCCAACATCAAACTCGAAAACGTTTTCTGTAATAACGGGAAAACGAGGAGACAATTCGACGGGGTCAAAAATACTAACTTTTCTAAACTAAATTCACTCCTGCATAAACTGACAAACTGGCAGCGGTTTTCCAACTGTAGCGGAAGTTGGCATTTAAATGCGGTGAAAATGTTCATGATAACCAACAAAGAGTACTGGACAGCTGTTTTGCCCTGTTTGCGACTTCTTAGCAGTGCGCGTACTTTTTGTGTCCCCCTGCCAGGACTCGAACCGCGAACATTTGGATCGGAACCTTAAACCCTTACCCCAAAGCTACACGATCAACAGTCATCACATTGTGCGAATGACTCAATCAATTTAGAGTATCATGGTTGGATTGTCCCTTATGATTGTTCAGAGGCACAGGGGCAAGGATTTGAAGTCCCGAATCGAATGTCAACCGTTCTAGTCCTCACAAGGACACAAAACTTACTCACTGCTGACGAGTTCAAAACAGAACGAACTAGCTGTCCGGTAATCTTTGTCCGTTATCACAGAAATTTTCATTGCATTTAAATGCATTCAAATAGTGGGGAATTAACGATCTCCCAAGGAGTGAACCCCACACCTAAGACCATCAAGAGTGCTTAGTGCCTGTGAAAAACCGCATGAGCTAATCCAAACATTGGAAGTTGGTAAACCAAGGCCATCAACATTTGACCTTGAAATGTTCTGATCGTCACTCAAAGTGGTGTCGCTGAATGGGAATCCAAGTTATCGTACCCCATAATTCCCTCACTTACACCTACTTTCTCCATACTCCACAGCCTTTTTCAACATGCTACCGGTTTTGATTCATCAATTTATGCTGTCGTTCCTCCGGTTTCTAACGAACCAGTGGGTGAGTGGTTTGAGCGTAAAGCATCCGGAAGAAAAACGTGGAGAACGCTCAAAAAAGCTGAAGGATTTTCTGTTTTTTGCTCATATTTTGTATCAGAATGCTTTGTCGGTTTTTGATCCAAATTCAAAAAGATTTTGTTCCATTGTTTTCAGTGTTCATTGAATCATTTAACCGATGGTTTGACTAAATGGCGATGGAAGTGCAATACTTCGAAGGCCAATCGGTTGCTGTAGTCAATGTTGTATCGTACGTAGATAACGAGTTCTGAAGGTTTTGTTTAAGCTTTTACGGAGGCTTTAGGTGAAATCTGGCTCGCAATACGGCATGCTCAGTATCCACGTGTAATAGTGACTGATGAGAGAAAGATTTATGAATGGATTCTATCCAACGCGAGGTACAGCCAATTTGATTCATTTCCCCCCGTTGTCGGGAGAAGTTAGATAGTTTCTATGCAAGGCTATCGTTTAGTGTGAAAGAAGTTCTCCGATGACAGGGATGTGTTAAGCCCTATGAAAAATGTGGGCAGCCGAAATGTCTTTCTACATGGTCCCGGCAACCCAATTGAGCACCGCACTCACTCGCGATAACTTCGATGCCCGCTGAACGAACACTTGGTAGAAGTCCTTGAAACAGAACTTATCCTTCATTTCAGGTGCACTGCTATCAGTTTGCGCGATTGCGAACATGACAAATCTCTTCTGTTGCAGTCCATCCGTCATAAGCGGGCGAAAACTATGGGGTACAATTAGGCATTATTGACTGGAACAGAGCTCGGTATTGAAACTTAGAGTGAGTGTCAGAAGTCAAATTGCCCAACACGCGGAGAGTGAACCGTGAGAATTCGGTGGGATCGTTATCAAGGATTACAACGCGGTAGATCTGTGATGACTCTGTGATAGCCCTCTAGCTTATCAGACACACTCGACATCACGGTGCTTGAAACCTCGAGTGGTCAGTGGACTTTTATGTCTTGAAGCAATGATGGGATATAAACAAGCTATGATAAGTCCTGTTTGTTTTGTTCACAGCAGGACACTTGAAAGTCTCCATTGGCTAAGCAAGTAAATGCACGGACCTCTCTTTGTCTCACCGTGCTTTCCGTAAAGATCACAGATGTGACACCCAGGAGAAAACATCACATCCCTGATGAGACGAAACATTTATTTTTCAATGAATATGCATTACTTCAAACGATTCTAACCAAATGTCATGAATATTTTATTTTTAATTGCTACTATTATCATTATCATCTAGATTTTCAACTTGAATTACACTCTTCTTTGAATACTTACCACATATTGTTATACGATCTTGCTATAAAAGTTAAACCATAGACATCCGCCGTATAGTGGGTTCGCTGAATCCATTCAAACGGCTCTCTTTAATTTTTATACCAATGCTCGCGGTCGGGACTTAGAATCCACCACTCCAACTACCGCAGACTTAACCTCCTTTCCTCCAAACTACGTCCAAAGGTTTTCAACCAATAGAAAACAACCCATATTTTCCTCATCACTGAGCTACAGATGCACTATGTGAAACAAACATCTGCCACTCCCTCGCCATGTCTCCTTCTCCCCTATATCTCAAAGTGATTGAGTTGATGTTTGCAAAACATTTTTATTCTATATTAATTCCTAATACCGACAGGGACATAAACTGAGGTTGTCTTTATCACCGATTGCAGGAAAATTCAATTTGTATATATATAGCGAGTGAGGCAGTCTCTTGAGTTATCCAGTGATCTGTTGGTGGTAAGATTGTCTGCAGCCATCAAAATCCCAGTTTCATCGATCCCCCGGCAAGTTTAAGGTGCCTTCTCATTGAAAATGGATAACTACACAGCGGTGAGATAAATCACTCATGTGCAACGGTACCATTTTCTGATCTCTTTTCAGCATTATTCTACGGAGAACAAAAGAAGTACGCGTATGCTTATCTAAGAAATTTTTGATTAGAAGTTTAAAGTCTCAAAGTTCACGGGTATGGAATTGCAATCAATACGTTTTTTTTATTTCTAAACCCACTAATGTATCATTATGTTAAATTGGGAAGAATACAGTCAACCGCATCACTCCATATCTCGGGTGTACTTCTTTTATCGACTCATATCAGTGACTTACTTGTTACTCCCCCTGTACGACCATTAAGTATGTTGATGATATCACCATTTCTGTTACCGCAACTAACCAGTCCGAAGTAGTTGAATATAACACAAACGCGTTCCGTTATCTGTTCTGACTGGCAATATGTGTAATGTCCCTAGTGATGTGTGCTTGATTTTTGCTACCAATGTCCTATCCAACTGCACCCATCCTCTACGCATTGATCGTTGTGTATGCAAATCCCACTGCTCCACCCGTTCTAAGTACACACTTATCCCGTCTTGTATATTTGTATACGGAAACTCTTTGGTACCCTATCTTGCCCGGACACTGACGGACAAGGAAATTGTTCAGTCTGAGCTTTCTAATGCATTTGGTAATTAACTCATATTTTTGTACGTTACATATATGACAGTTTTATAAACAATGGTGTTGATTGTTACGTATATATATGTATATATATATATATAACTCGCTAAAGCTTCAATAAAATACAATGCTGGTCGGTCTGTTTATGCTACGTTTGAACTCTTGTTTTCTGCTGGACTAATACTTACTAAAAGTATTCTCTTGTTTCTCACAATAGTTTCCTCTATCGGTCAATGAGCCAAAGTAGCGCCGTGATCGAATGAGTTTGTCGTTTGTATGCAAGCTGTGGTTTCCATATAAAACTGTCTCGTTTCTCCATGCAACTTATGCTCTCCCCCATGTCTGATTTTTGTCTGCCTTATTTTACCGAGCGCGTAATGACACACTAATCATTTGGGAAATTGGAAGCAGTTTAGTGATCCACTGTGACGACACGCGAAAAAATCATAAATAAAACGGATCATCATTTGGGTAGACTTGCGTGGATTTAGAATACGAGTGGAATTGCGTAGTTTCCCGGTTTGATGAATATTTATTAGAATCGGGAGACAGGGTTAATCGAACCTGATCCGGGTATTGGGAACGTCAACTGAATTCATTCATGTTTGCAGGTTTTTGTCTGTGTCCCTCGCAAGAATTCAGTTAGGGCAAAGTCAGACAAAAGTGTTTGTGAAATGTATGCAACTTTATGACTTTCAGTTTGCATGCCATCTGAACTGATGTGCAGTGCAAGGAAATCCTTTTCGGCTAGAAACTCTATTCACCCACCTACCCACTCACCCCGGGATAAATGCGAAATTATTGAAAGAGAAATAATTTCGGGAATGAAAATTTTCAGAGTGTCTCATTTTCAACAGTCGAACACAAATTATTCCGGATTGGCGGTAAATCATCGTCAGGCTTATTACGCGTGGTACCATGCTGGAATTTGTTGCTCGGTGTCCCAGGCACGTGAAAACAGATTAAAAGCGATCAGAAATCCGCGAGGAATAATTTAATTGTTGAATTGATATTACAAGCAATGTTCATACCAGTGGTAGGCCGTCAATAACCGATGCTGTACACTAGGGGTTAGAGATATCATAATGTGAAATTCTTGGTTGTTTGGTGCACACAAGTTACGCTCACAAATCCTTGTGTGAGTTTCCAGGCCATCTTTTACCACCGACCCTCATTGGTGGTTTTTACTTGTGACAGTAGTACCATTTATGTAATAAACAGAGATTTGTTCAGATAATATATATACATATATCTATAGTGATCTGATAACGTGTGTTGACCAAAATAAGTGTAAATTAAAAACCTAAGAGGTATTATATCACAGTCCCGGTTTTGCTACATCTCATCAGCTTTATGAGTATCTCGAACCTGGGACATCGTTGCAGCACTTCGATCATTTTACTAACGCTGGGCATCGAAATGGAATTTGAGAATTATGACGGTTTTTGGAACCTGGTGTTATAGAAGAGTCGTCAACGGTGTTACAGCGGCTGAACCACCGTAGATGATGATGAAAACAACATTTTGATGGCTCAGATAGTGGCATTTCCTCCTCTCTCTTGTAATTTGGCATTTTTTTATCTGTACTATTTATCATTATTCCTGTAAAATATAACGGTTTCGACTGTCGTTTGATTTCGCTGGGCTGAGCAATACCACTCCTTTTGTTCGTTTACCATTGTACGGTCCGCCTACTGAGGATCACGGGCAAGTGTGCATACGATACCGTATATACACGTGATTCTACTATTGATCGGTGTTCGTTGTATTCTATTATTGTTGGACGTCTCGGTCAATCTTGGGGGTAGAGATAAAGAAATGTACAAATTTCGGCATCACGAAGTTGTTTGGTTGAACGACACGCGTTCCAAAAGGGCGGCCGTAACAGATGGTTTGATATTTCTTCGTGTAAAGAGTCCAAGAAAGGTGAAATTACGAAGTTCGAAGCCATGTATATCTATTTCAACCTGGTTAGATCTCATCATCAGCGCAAAATCTGGTTCGAGAGGCGTGATCCGTGATGTCCGCATTAGGCTCGCATGTGTTGGGTTGTGCTAAATGGGAAAAGATCTGATCAGCTTCTCAGTGGTCAGGTGGATAGTATGTGCTTGCCTTCTACCTAATGAGTCCCGGGGTTGGATTGCCCATTGGATCGATAGATTTGCGCTACTGATTCAACAATATAATGCTCTTTAAATTTGTCTATATCTTCACCGAATTTAAGTGGCTACAAAAATAAGATTGTCCCGTATGTATGTATTTGTATTTGTATAACTTTTTTAAGCATGCATGCTTACATTTCAGTTAAAAATGTACACTGTTCGTCACGCAGCATGAAATAATAATAATAAATACGAAAGATAAAGAATGCCGGTGATATTTGTTTCATGTACAAAACTTTTGACGTAGCTCAACTGAGACCTGTTCCCTTTTGGTAAGTATTCGGGTCAGGTGGGGTACAGGAGAATTTTTATAAATGTTAATCCGAGGGGGTAACTGTCGAAATAGGGAGCGTATGGACGGATGGGAACGACAAGACGATAGATCAGGGTGTAGTTGATGAAGAGGATCATTTAGAATCTGTTGAGCAAATTTAAAAGAAGAGTTGATGTGATCATCTATGAGTTTTGTGAGTAATAAATAAATTAGGATTACTGATGCAAGACAAAATATTACCAAACCGCGGCGAATTGTTTTGAAATCTTGTTTTAAAAGACCGGGGAACAATACAGGAGAGCAATAAAGTAGAATGGGTAAAACGCATTGATGAGCGAAAGATGACATGACCGATTGTGGGGTTCGGAATTGCCTGAGTTTGCGTAACTGAAAAGAGGGGCGTCTCAGTTTTCCCATACAGTTGTAGATATGTGTAGACCAACGAAGTTCACTGTCGATGGTGACACCCAGGTACTTGACTGAGGTCATTCTGGATACAGATTTACCGTTAGGGGTAGCAGAATCNGCAGAATCCGTTGGAAATGAGGAGCGGGAAAAACTGAATATACACTGTACGCACTGAGATGTGTTAAGACTGAGACCAGATTGATTAGAAGATTGTTGGATGCGGGATGGGTTTTCAGTAAAAGAATGAAATTCCGAAGGAGATGAAACTGTCTGAGACAAAACAACGTCTTACGCATACTTTTGTCATTGTGTCAACCGAACTTTAGCAAAATAACATCCCCGCGAAGCAATGAATCCTAAATAAACATGCCTTCCGATTGACAAAATATTGAAAATTGGTTCTCGTAGCTGAATTCCATTTCGCCTGTTCGCCCAGTATATAATTTGTGTTCAAACGTTTCATCATCAGCCACGAAGATCACGAAGGATTGCAGTTTGATTTTGAATCATTGGAAATTATCATCCAAACCCGGTTAAAACGTGCCAGAGAATTTGTCGAGGCTCGGCACTCTTCAGTCACATCGAACTGAATCACAAGTATACTCCAATGCAACTTAAAGATCATGTGACACAACAAAGAAGGTCCCGGCTTGACCTAAGAACGAACGGAAGCCACAATCAGGATGAAAGGACAATCTCCGCCCCTCCAACCCTCCCCAACTCCCACCAGTTCAACGGCGAACCGCGTCGAAAAGATGGAGAACATGGGACGAAATTGGTCGATGGAGAAGAGCACATATATAAACGAACGGATACAAGCAGAACACTGCCACTTCACAAGCCTTGGTGATGTCACCCCGGCTGGTGATCAAACGTTTGCAAACAAATTGCAAATTTCTCGGCGAACAGGCGCGATACTTTCCGATTTCCATTTTAAATCACTTTCACAGAAAATTGAACGAACAGAACTGTTTGAAGATGATTAAGATACATTTTATATTTACTGAAACATTCTCTGATCTCTTATCCATGCAGTTTTTTCGTAGCAGCTACACCTCCAGGAGGCTTATTGAACGCGAAATTGCTAGAATATCCCTTTCCAATCTCATACTTTGGTGAGATCCTTAACCCGCGTTCATCGGCCTCCGCTTTAGAAGGCGAATGGTACCGTTGTGATGGACCGTGAGTGTTGAGTTTGGAAAATTGTCAAGTGTATCTGCCAACAGGGCCGTGTTTATTCAGTAGATCTAGCACCGAAAACACGCTAGGTTCTCCTTACTCATACATAACATTTCTTCATCGATTCGATAAACACTGTATCTCGGTATGGAAATTGATTTCAGAGATCAAAATCGGGTTGGACCTGTCCTTCAAAGACACTTTGAAAGCAACGTAATATCCCACAAAATACATCCACTATAAAACTGCCACGCAACCTACTTACTGAACTGTAAGGATATAACCAGGTTATGAATTGATGCATTGCTGATACGAAATGAGGAAATAAGGATAAGAGTTGATGCAACAAACCTGAGTTACAAAGAGAAAATCTGTAGGTGACAAATTGTTGCCATTGACAATGGTCATTCTGAGAACTACAGAGAAAAAAAATGTAATTTCCGTGGGCTAGTGATTGAGCTCAAATTTGATCTTGATTGCACTGTATCGTTGTATCATTCTGAAGTATCTTGTCAACTGTGCCTTTTTTTGGCAAAAAATCTTTAGGCAATTGGATTTGGTTCAAAAGCAATCGGTGTTATTTCAAGGGATGCCTTGCTTCAGTGAACTTTACTCACCCGGCTATTGACGGTCTGGACTGAACACACTCATGTAGTGATTTATACCAACATTCGCGTCAGAGCAGGATGACTGATATATCGATCAATCGTGACTTGATTCACTTCCGTAGGCGGCTGACCTAGGTCAATTATCACCGGGCTCCTTGATTCTCTTTACTTGCGCTCATTCGATCTCGGGAACGGACAGTCAAACCCCACCACCAGGGAAACTTTCATCCTCTCTCGGTTACTTAATCACGAAGTACTTTTGTTTGTTTGTGCAGGGTCTAGTTCATTCCGAATGGACAGGGGTTCACTAGACTCGGTCGCATTGGTTAAACGCGATGGTTAACGCATCACACACTTTGTGTACACTTAGTATCGTATTGTCTTTATCGGATAGTCACGATTGAAGTGCATGCTATTTAGCATACGACTACAGTCAATCTCCTGCTACGTTTCACCCCACGAGAATTCGAAAAATTCGGTACATTTCAAGGACTGTGACATGACATAGCATGTTAGTGAGTAGTAGATGCTATTGAGTAGTATGAAACATCAGTCGGGGTTTTGTGGTAAAATAAACCTGATCGACAAAAGTACGTCAATTCTGGTACTTGTTTCCAATTTTCATAATGATATAGTGTTCATTTCTAACGGAATTTCTATATACCGTCCTGTGTATTCTTTGTGTATCGAAGAAATTCAAATCTTTTATGATACCGTCAGCTTAATATTGGTACATTGCATGTGTTATTTACCCATGAGATGCAATACTGAACAGTTTTTCTTCTAATATCAAGTGTTTCGGCTAGTGAGCTCTGATTTTCACTTGACTGATTTAGCATTTTCAACACGTTCTGATCGATAGGCGATCGCACATTTCGAAGTCAAGTGACACTGTCTGCAATTTTTGGCATCAGTGAGTCCACCTCGTAAATACTATCCAATCAGTGAACAGTGTCATGTTTTCGTCACACTAGCTGAAACGCCATTGACTGAATGCAACATTTCTAGGTGGATGATCAATGATCGTTCAGAACACTTTGTTAACGCGCTTATCGACAAAATAAATGACCCTAAAATACATCAAGAGCAACCATTGGAAACTCACTAAGCACATGAGGTTTTGCATTTAGGAGCAATGAACCGACCGGGCGCTTATCCTATCGCGTTCGCAAACACCACCCGGCTTGGCTTAGAACGGGAACAATGAAGACAATTACGAGCTCGGTGTGTTCGCATCTCTATGAGTCAAATCACTTGATGGATGTGGCAAGCGCATTTCGACCGATTTGCAAGCTTCGACGTAGACAATCAAAAACAGTGAACCCTTGCATCTTAAACAGAATCAAAGTCTTAAGTATTCGAATTCATAAAGACCACCCGAATCGCCTTCCCCCCCCCCCCAAATGACCTGGGTTCGGAAACAAGGTTATTGTGACGGAAATATACTTCCCGGGTACAATTGTATGAACGAATTGACAAAAGATTGCCGGATACGCATGCCTGACGAGAGGCGAGAGTCGCGAAACCGGTCGTGTGCTTCCAGGGAAATTTTGTCTAGTCAATCGTATACTACAAAGGGAATGCACCTGAAAGGAACAAAACACAGTAGCTGTTTCAACGAGGCTGCAATCAAACTGATTTGCTTTTGAGCATCTTCTTGTGGATAAACCTAGATTAACAGCTCATCTGTATCTACTGGAAAAAATAACAACCACAGAAATGACCTGCGCGTGGTTTCTCGTCCTCACGCGGTGGCAACGGACAAAGTTCGATTTGTTTGTGTGTAAACAGGTTTTCCCGATGCCCAAATATACAATCTAATCTCATACTAATCCGGCTTAAGCCGATGAGATGAGGAAGTTAGACACAGACGAACAGAGGAATGCCCGTGTCAGTAAGGGGAATCATTTTGAGCGGTTCTTAAGGGAGAACCACACACACACACACACACACAGAAACAAACACTGATTAATCAGTCAAGTACATTGATGAAGATGCACCAGGAACGACATTCGATGCAAAGTAAATTTCATGGGTAACATAATATCAAATACACACACACGCATACATGCAAGCCGAGGTGGATGTTTGACGCCAGCCTGAAAGGATTTCGCTCGGAGAAGCTCACCACTGAAACCAGGTGAGACGAATGATTTGGTTGGTATCAGACGCTTCATGACGATTTCCCGCGACAGTGGTGAAATACGTTTTAAGCATTTATCCTATACGAGTCAAATGTTGGCCCAGTATCATCATCGCTTGAACGTTTTCCATTCAGAATTTCCCACATGATGCATCGTTCCACAACTGATTCTCCTGTGATGATTCACTTCGGACACTTTAGCAGCATTGGACTCGGAATTTATCCTGCTCCTATGCTGGCTCAAAAATCACACGGCCAATAGGATTTATTTATCGATCGGTTGGATAGTTCAGCCGTAACAAGGGATCTGGTGCTTGCCTAGCTAATCCGAGCGAGACCTTGTCTACAGCCGCGAGTCTTTAACAGACCCAGTGGACTTTGACTGTACAGCAGGAGTACCATCACCACACGGATGAACTGCACGTGACAACAAGATCAGCACAAAAAGTAGAAGACAATATGAAATGATAGAGCAATCGGATTATCGTACTATCCACATGGGAACATTAGATCTTAAATTTCATTTCGGACATCTTAAGATGAAAAAGTTATAGAAATAAGAAGACTAGGGGAAATGAGTGATTTCGCAAATTTGATTTCACGTTCAACTCAATTCACTGTTTACCATACTCGCAGATAGTTTATAGATGTGTTTATTTGCTGGTCGTTCCCATGAATGGGAACCCACTTTTTCCCTGAGACAGAAAAAAACGAGAAATAACAGACAACTTGTTGCACACAATACCGATCATCAATATTATTACTGCTCCAATCGAAACAAAATGGGTCATAATAGAACAATGCAAATTAACGTCCTCGGTGTAATCACCAGGCAGCTGAATTTGCATGTACCAGTTGAAAAATGACCTTGACTTGTCGATCGTGTGACTGTCAGAACAGAATAACATGGCTTTGCCATTACTGTTTTAGGGATTGACGAATTACCGTGTTGTTTGATTCCTCTGCACCCAAACAGACCTCCCTAACTAGATCACAAAAGAGTTACGCTGCATCGGGACCGAGAAAAAATACTGAAAGATAAATCCTGTTATTGTAATGAAACATTCTGGTTCAAACTGTCCCTTGGGCAATTTATCAAATTAGAGTAAAACAACGGATATCGAAGCAGCTTGAAAAAGGTGAAAGAACTAGATGGAACTTTCGGACAAATCGAAGTTCATTGGTTGTTCAGAGCATACAACATGAAAGCAAGACTAGGGTTGACAACGGATGCGTGTGAATGTGCACGTTTACACGCAACGGTGGCTAGGTTTTATCTACTTTGAAATTCTTACAACTAACAGTGTATACAGTTTCCATTCTAAGAAGAGTGGCAAATGTAAAGCTTATCGTTTCGAAAACGGGACGTAGACTCTTCATGTTTTATAGAAGGAATTCGTCGTGTAAACTGCGAGTGAAGCGTGAACTGAAAAGATATGAAATAGTGCACACCTGTTTTGGCAGTACAAATCCATCGACCCAACCGGAATTTGCAACCGGGACCTCATAAGCAGAACACAAACATGCTACTTATTTAGCCTCTGAGTAGTAGTAGCGTGGTTGCAAAAGGCTCCAACAAAGTCATAACCCCGGACGCTATTGCTCAGTTGAGCGCAGTTCGACACCCACAAGAAGCTCGCAAAGACGGATTGTACTAAATCGTGTAAGTGGAAAATAATAACGGTGTGAGCAATTTCCAGGTCACCAAATGGGTAGCATGCTTGTGTTCTACATGTGAGGTCCCGGATTCGATCCCCAATTGGGTCGGTGGATTCATGCTGCTGATGAAATCCAATCAGGTCAAAACAGCTATCCAATTCACTCTTCGTTTTCTCTATACACGACGAATTCCGCCTATCGAATTGAATCAAATCCTCTATTACTCTCATATTTTCAAGTTTTATTTTACTTTGAGTATTGTGCCTGTGAGCAGTCTCTGTTTGATCGCTGCACGGTTGATTACAGTTGATTGCACATTTGGCAGAGCAGTAAAATAATGCACATTCGTACTGTTCTAATCTCAGTTTGATCAAAATATTAGGTAAATAAAAACTGGTGTGCACAATGTATCTCGGATCGTTTTGTTCTATCTGTGCATAAACGTGGTGCTGTTTAGATAACCTTGAATATTGTGCGTGATCAAATACTGGATCGTGGCAGGAACCATCGTGAAAAAATTCGTTTCAGATAGACCAGGACTAGTCGAGGACTTGTTCGAGCATGGCAAAGACCTACCCTAATTCGTTACTGGGAACGTAGCAGTAGACTGAAAACATTCGACCTCTGACTTATGAGTTTGTCAACACGGAAGCGAATACAGTATCTCGGGTGATTAAATTAAAACGAAACGATGTGTGTTGCAACGCTGTAGGAATGCATAACTGGAACGGGTGCACATGTTTCCCCCATGACACTGATTGGAGGGCGGTGATCACCATTTATATGGGGACCATTTACATTAATTTTATATACAGCAGGCAACACTACTATTCGACGAAAACACTGGTAGCTAAACAGACATAAGGCTTTGAGGATCAAATAGACAAGCAAGACAACGAATGCCCAGTCACGATATGTGTGCGTTTTCAACTAGAAGCTATCATCACTGTTATTTTGAACAAATATATGTTTTTCAAAATGAACTCATTAGCGTGGTTGACTTAGACTAATAGGTGAAAAGACTGGTGAATCGGTTTAACTCTGCAAAAGAAAATATCTATTATCCGAAATCTGCAATTATGTTATGTCCAGACGAAACAGTGGAAGCCGAATTACACAACTAGTATCAACTTAGCTTTATACAGTCGATGTGACACTAGTAATTATCGGGGGGAAAACGAGACAAAGGTTGTCGTGGTTACCAACACATTCATGTGTATGTGTGGCGTTGATTGTAGAACGCAATACGTTTCTATCCACGAGAAAGACGATCATTACCATTGAAAGTTCAATGTGGTTCCGAGTCAATCATAAGCTCGATTCACTTAGCAGACACAAAATGAGAAAGCTCTCAGCGAAGTATTCATCATCATTTGTAAAATTTCACTAAATATACCAACAAATGTAGGAATTCGTTAACTGGCTATTACCGAGGCTGACGATTTGATGAAAGTCGGTTTTGCTCCAAGAAAACTGAATTGGTCTGCATCTTTTCGCCCAAACTCCACGTGTCGTCGAGGTTCTCACATTAGTTCTGTCGCTTTCTGTTTTTGGCCATATTTGCCGTTGAACTAACTAGCACGAAGAAAATGCTCTGGGCTTCTTTTTTGTTTGATCTGTTGCCCAGTCACGACATGGCCCCTTTTGGATGAATCATTCAAATTTAAATTCAAATTTTTTCAAATTTTAATAAGGAAAAAACTTACAAAGACTTTGCTCATCAAATCCCATAGGGTTATTACGCGTTGGGTTCTGAACACGATTTACAAGATCACAGTTAATCCATGTACTTAAAAGTGTAATGGAATGTTTGTGACGAGCACAGGAGAATCTATAATGAAGTTGGGTGTTGAAACATAATGTTTGCCAGAGCATCATCAAGCTGACGCTTGAAAGAGACTAATGTTGGCACACAGACCACGTGAGGTGGTAGAGAGTTCCACGTGCTGCACCTTCTGGCTGCAAACGAATGGCGTCTGCAGTCGAGACGGCTCTTTTGGAGTGTCAACTTCAATGGGTGCCCTCTGAGATGAATAAGGGTTGACAGAAACAAAAGAGATCTACATGGATTGTTAGGCTGTTAGAAAATCCGATACAGTTAGATTATATCAACTCTGATTTGAATATTTTGAGACGAATATAGCCCCAAGAGCTGTAATCTTTCGCCACAGATCTTGGAATGTAGACCTTTGATCATTTTGGTAGCTATTCTCTGCGGACGTTCGAACGCCTTCCAATCTCGCTGCAGCCATGGGTTCAGGCCTACATTGAGTACTCGGTGTATGGACGGATATATGTGGCTAACAGACGTGGCAACAAAGCCAGCTCAAACGATCCAAAACACGTTTGAGCAGTCCAACCTGTTTTACCGCCATGGATGATGCCCTGGAACAGTTTGAGTAGCAAGTCAAGTCTGTGCGAATGAATACTTCCAGATCTTTCTTGGATGGAACTTGAGGCCTCCGTCCACCCAAGTTGGGCAACTTCTCGTCTTTATCTTTCGGTGCATGCGACTGAAGGCCGATCCCGAACAGCGAACCAGGAAAAAACGGTTTCCTTCCCGCTGAAACAATAAATTCCTGTCGTACGAGAACTTTATTAGATTATCGTTCAGTGTTCGATCAAAGCACGTTTTTGCATCCCGAATGTGCGAAGGTTTCATCATTTTTGTACTAGTAAATCATACAATCGATCAATAACAGTTGCCGTCCCAATACTGAAGCCTCCATTCCTAACCCTTCAGTTTCCACACATTGTACATATGTGATTTTGACGTAGGCGGAATGTTATTTTAACAAACCTCAGATGTACGATAACTATCGTGGAGAATTAATTTATACCACAAATAAAGATCCCATTGAGTTTGGGAATTTTTTCGGTTTTCATAGTAAACAGTTCATTAGGTTAAACAATTGTTAATATGTTTCAAACAAAACAACAGGGAGTGATGAATAAGCTCGTTTTTAGAGATTCGTGTTCATGCTAATACATCTAAATGTACATCACTATTTGGGATTACAACTTTTGTAGGAAAATGAAGTCAAATAAAAATGATTTCATCATGGGACCAGGAATCGGGTTCACCACGAACATGTTTGTGTGTCTACTCATCCGATCATCTAGATTGATGGTGATACGGTGTGTGTGTGTGTGTGGACTTGAGCCAGGGAAACTTCAACACTTGCACACTTTGTTTTCGGGCAAAGAGATAGGGGTTGTGCAGACGAATGCCCACCGCTTCTTCTGTAGCCAGCATCCAACAGCGAACCTGCCTCGATAATCGGCGGTGATCTTTATACAGGGGTCGAAAAGCCTCGGATCCGTGATTTGTTTCAGCTAGGTGTGAAACCGCTGTTTGATGAATCGTTCTCCTGCGTAACGAAACCCTATGAATTGATGACGGTAGTAAACATTTTCAAAACCAATCTCCAGGAAAATTCAGATAGCCTCCGAAAGTCTCAGTATGATCGGGGGTGGGTGTCTAGGGTTTCGGTTGGTCCCCATTCCCTTGCACCTAGCAAAATGCTTCCATACGACCAAGCGTCTCTAATAGCCTCTGCTGAGAACGTTACCACGTTCTCGTGGTGGTGTTTCCCACCAAAGTGAGAGAACGAAAAGCCGAAATCCGGGGCTATAACCGGGTTGATGGACCACGGGTACCTCACCTAGGAGAGTTGGCCAAAAACCCTGATTCCAAGCCAACCACGAGAAGGCGTACAAACCACAAACACAACTTCCTGGTTGTGGCGGTGATTACCGGCTCGATTGGGCATCAAGGTGTACTTGACATCTTGGACGTTTGACCCCGTCCAAAGGGCGTAGGATCCAATGAACTGAACACCAGTCCCCAATTGATTGCGGTTGTCGTACACCGCCCCGCTGCCTTGCGGGTTAGACTTTGGTTAGCCAAAGGCTCCATTTGTGAATTCCTCACGAAAATTCACCTGCCTTGGCCTGAGCAATCTGGCGGTATTCAGCTCACATACAAATCGAAGAATTTTTTTCTTTTTTCATAAAAATTATTCTACTATGATTTGTTTGGCACACAGTCTGGCGACTCAGACGTGAGTAAAAAATGTATATAAATATATAAAATTCACATAACTGGGAGTATAACACGATTACATTTGACCTTGAAGTTTGCGTGCAAACGAATGCCACGGAACATCCAAGTTCACATTTAACGCTCCCGATTGAATGTATTGTTTTGCGTCCGGCACCACATGTAGCACCAGTTGTAAATCACCAATTCGTTGTCTATTGAACTTCTTTTACTGAAGTCAAACATGATTAAATTCGTCTCTACCTTATCGGCAAAAAAAACATTTTGAGTAACAAGCTGTTTGAGGTGCCTAAATGTATCGTAAAATGTATATATTTTTCTATAAGACAAGTCTGAAAAACAGCGTAGACAGATCCGGTTTTTCTTTCCTCTTCATCAGGCCAATATAGTAAACAATGGAACATGTAGACAAGACATAAGTGCATGAGCATAGTTTAGAAAAATATGTTCAATTTATTGATGATTCAGATTGTCATAGACAAGTATGCAAGATGGGATAGTGCGTATGATAAGTAGACAAACTTTGTTTGTTACGTTTGTATTTCAAACTGTCTAGTCTCGGACTTGTTGCCCGCTAGCAAAGTAGAACAACCGTACCATCAAGGTAGGATAGATTTATTACGACTCATTTGCCATCAATCCTGTCATGCGTTTGTTAAACAATGCGGCAATAGCAGCCAATAAGGATCGAGCCCAAGTCAACCAGCAGTATGGGCATGGACAGGTGCGTGAATTGATTGATCTGAAAAGATACAATCAATCGATAACGTCTGTCAAACGAGAAAATTAACAATGCACAGATTGACAGAACGTACGCACTTAAGTTGTAGACACGTATGCAACAGTCTTGACTCAAGTTTTATCAATTACCGGATTTCTGAAAGGCTATAATCTGAAGTGTTCATGGAAAGATCAAAACCCATCGGGGAAAATTGAAATCACACTTGGGCACCAATCACGCGTCTGTACATCACATAGCTGACCTATTATTATTCGGTTATCCCAACAAGCTTACTACGGCATACAGTCACAATAGACAGTGTGCAAGTGGTATGCACATTTTTGACCGAATTGGAGTTTCAGGTATGACCTATGATCTGATCCCATGGAACACAAGATGCTCAGAAACACAGGAGCAGTGTACGCATGCGGGTTCGAATCCCCGATAGGGTCATGTTCGCTGGGTTACAACTAAAAAAACTTGCGTGGCCTTCGAAATTAGCCGCGCGGTCCGTTATATCGTAGGACTCGGAACTATACGATCACTCTTCGCTGGATTTATCTGGGATACACGTCCTTCGTTGCCATAGAAACGTTGTGTGANTCATCTTAAATTCCATGAAATACTGTGCCGTTTTCATGAAGCAACTTCAAACTTCTGGCCACCGGATTTTACCTTCTTTTGGCAAATCTGTTGGTAAAAGGGAGAGAAAACTTTACGGAAATCTCCAAACATTTCCCAGAAAACACAGAGCTGCATGGCAGGTCGCACTACGCAAACGATCAGTTTCAGACATCTGCATTCCAGCAGTCATCAGTGGAAATGTGCACTCCCTGCTTGGCAACATGACAGAAGTAATAGATATGACAAGGAGACGTGAATATTCGAAGGTTGGAGTCGTAATGCTTCAGGAAACCCGGCTCCACAACAAAATTGATGAAAACGTGGTCAAAATTGACAATTTTTCCATCTGCCGAGTTGACCGACCCGTTCCGGTTCAC
>UZAN01043396.1:415-12103 GCA_900618425.1 Echinostoma caproni
AGGGAGGCAAATATCCGCGAACAATAAGTAGGATTTCGACCAGGTCGCGGATGTGTCGATCAAATCTTCACTCTGCGTCACGTCCTCGAGCTACGCCATACGCACCGTCGGCCAACAGTTATCGTGTTCCGTGACCTAAAAGGAGCCTTCGACCCAGTTGACCGTGAATCTTTTATGAGTTCGCTTCTTCGAAAAGTAATGACGCAGAAGTATGTGAACATACTGAGTACACTCTACTCACATACTTCTGGTAGCGTAAGGGTCTATGGCGAGCTGAGGAGGGCCTTCGTGACTAGCAGCGGTGTTTTTCAAGGGTGTCCTCTTTCGCCATTCCTGTTCAATTTCGTCGTAGACGAAGTACTGGAGAAGAGACTTAATGGTCTCCAGAACATAGGTATTGAACGGGCAGCTGGAGAAAAGCGGTGGGATTTGGAGTATGCTGACGACATCGTTTGCTTGTTCGAATCTATGGAGGACGCACAAAGAGCACTTGACAGATTAGCAAGTTCTGTCTCTCCGTTCGGTATGCGCTTTGCACCTTCAAAGTGCAAAGTGATGCTACAAAACTGGGTGTCGTCGAGTTCCGCTCTGAATCTAGACGGTCAGGAATCAGCTGTAATAGACTGCTTCTCTTACTTAGGTGGCTGCGTGACCAACGACGTTAGCGTATCAAAGGAGATAACCGCCCGCATTTCCAAGACTCAAGCAGCATACGCAGGATTTAAACACCTGTGCCGCGACGTGACGTTTCACCAAAGTTGAAAAGTCGCGTATACTGCTCCAGTGCGATCAGTTCTTCTGTAAGGTTGTGAGACCTTGAACTTGCGAGTAGAAAACATTCGTCGTTTAGCAGACTTCATTAGTCTACGCCGATTTAGTGTGGCCCAAGTAGGATGGAGTGAGCGGGTTAGTAGCTTGGAAGTAAGTCGTCGGGTGTTTCTGAATACCTCAAGCAAGAACTCACTATCTCATCGAATCCAGCTCAGTAGGCTTCGGTGGTTAGGAAACGTTTTGCGTATGTCCGACGGTCGCCTACCGCAGCGCTCCTTGTTTGCAGTGGCTGTTGCAGGCTGAAAAAAGCCACGTGGAGGCCAGCAGATGACGTGGAGACGAGGAATGAAGAAGTGCACAGAGCAACTGGGTAGAGTAAGTGTCTCTCGGCTTTCGAGTTGGGGTCCAAAAGACTCTAAAACCGCATAGTTGGAGACATTGAAGATCATGGCCGCGAACTGACGGAAACGGCGATCATGGTGTCATTTCTTATCATACCAGAGTGCTTAAAATTTCATGTATGCACCGCTGAACTGTTTACTCTGTGTGTTGACCATAGAGGTTCACCTTCTTTTCCCGTCCCTTTAGAATAGGTCTAATTCCTGTTCTGATTACATATTCTCGCTTAGATTGTATGTAGTTTGAGTTTGGCAACGATCAGTGAAGTTCGCTTCACTGTATTACGCTGTACTGTGATTATGATGAAAAAAAGCCAAACGTATCCTAAAGTGGTTGATGAAAGCAATGACATAACCGACACTCGATAATCAGGCGATCATCAAGGAATCTGTGGTAATCTATGGAAAAACACATTGTGACAACCAAACACCGAATTCCTCTTTCGAACCCTTATTACGTAGCTGCAATGTAATAGTTGGTAGTTGGTGCGGTTTCATTGATCAGATAACATCATCCCATTTTTTGCTCCCAGACTCTATTAACGTAATCAGTTTACTTGTCCCTGAGTTGCTCTTCTGTTTTTTTTTTCATTGGAATAGCTCCTGTCTATCTGCACATGTTGGTTCACTGGGGTTTACCAACCCAATGTGCTCTTTATGTGGGCCTGATTGCTTCATGTCAGTGATCGGGTAGATGAAAGATTAACATTTCACTACATGTGTCTTCTTTCGATCTTGATCATTGTGAACACTCTTTACAGCTGCACACACTCCGCACCACTCGCGTATTGTGCATCTTCCTGTATTACCCGTGCGTTATTGATCTCATCCTCTTATGACTGTTCTACATGTCGTATACACCTATTCACGTACCATTCACATGTTCACTCTACATACATACAAAAGCTTACCGCCCTATCCTTTCCAGTCATTTCCTAATGACTTACGTTCACACCGATCGCATTTCGATTGGTTCTCTCTCAGCGTTAACTACCATAAGTGCCCGTGTTCCTGTTTGACGTCGTTTGGTTCATTCGTCCCCACTTGTTGAACTACTGGCATCACAGGTACCAGTAGCTGTTAAACGGGATAGGGCCACAAATCAAGGTTTGTGCATTTCTCGCTGATGCCACCAGTATTTCCGTACCGTTTTATTGAAGAAACCTGAAAGACTTCATCTTCTGGGCTTTTACCGCGTAACACTCCGTGCATCATTGTTTTCTGTGACGTCACCCGTTGCAACTATTATTAAACGGTGATTTATCACGCTTTGTTGTTTGCCCTTAGATAAGTGTTGTGAAGATATCGCCATGTTTTTCTCCCATTTCCATTTCAAAACGATATATCACATATGTTTTTTAATGAGGCTGTTTCTCTTATCAACATATGTCCGCTACACTCATTTAGTTTTCTAAATTGAAACTATATAGATGCATGGAAACATATTGTGAAATTGACTGAAACTGATCATCCCTCAGGCTCCACTTTCACACAATCCTCAGCTCCTCCAGTCAACCATACAATCAGAAGCGTCAAACTCGAGTTTCTCCCTGATAAGAGGTCATCAACCCAGCCTAGTCAGTTTGTGGACAATAAACCAGCAACCTACATGGATGACCTGATTTGGTGGGATGAGTTCGATTAGAGTTACCAGATAATCAACTGTATCTCCCTTTTTACTATGGGGCCCAAATGAACTGACTGAGTATCTCCGAAGACGATACCTGAAAAAAAAACATGTATTGGCAACTTGGCCCTGATAGGAGTTGTTTGTCACACATGGTGACAGACATGCCTTTTATGCGGTCGGTCCGCAGTTGAAATCCCAGACGGGACAGTTGATATGCACTACTGACGAACTTTAATGAGCGCGAAACTCAAGTCTAGTGCCTCCGAGTGCACAGTTAACAGGGTCATTTGAGGACTGTGCGTGAAGGCGAAGTCCGAAGGATGAGTAGTTTCAATAGATCTATTATTTCACACAACTATTCAAGTGTAACTGTGAATTAAATGTGAAGCATCCTGAAATGCTTTTGGTGCAATAGGATTTAAAAATAATCAGCTGATTTGTGGACACGAATCGTGCACAGGAAGCATTTTTGCTCGCATTAACTCATCGTGAATAAGCAGATGCAGACAGCCTCTATGCTGGTTGGGATGAGAAAACGAACGGATTTGAACGAACAACAACTGGGTGGATTATAGGTTTTTGCATGCTGGTTGAACTATTTCAGGTTTCAAATCAGAATTATGAACGGTAAATTTATTTTGAGGGACGGTTAACGATATGTGCTAAAAAATCTTCTGCGACACAACGCAGCAATCAATCATTTACCAAGCATCAAAGATAGATCACAAGCTAAAAGGTGTCCACCTGGGGGAACAAAGTGAATTACGAATTTGAATTTCTTTATCTCTCGCGGAGCATCCGTAAGAGGT
Source organism: Echinostoma caproni (assembly GCA_900618425.1). Lineage (NCBI taxonomy): Eukaryota > Metazoa > Platyhelminthes > Trematoda > Plagiorchiida > Echinostomatidae > Echinostoma > Echinostoma caproni. The sequence continues at coordinate 4,024 of UZAN01043396.1, forward strand.
AAAATTGACTGGAAGAATAAAATGTTTAATTATCTTTCTAAGTCGTTAGACTAGTAGAAAAATAGAAAGCACTCTCCCCTCCACTGTCCACATTAAACCTCCGACACTTCGATGTTCATGGGATTGTTAGATCACTACATTTTCACACACATCCACCCAGTTAGTTGATTGTTCTAAAATGCTCCATCACTTTAAAATGGCACGTCTATGTTTGTAGGCTTCGTCTTTATCTCTTTATCTTATCGTTCTCACTCTTAAATGCCTGTATCTGATACTCTCAGGGTGAAAGTGGGACATTTTTGTTAAAAAAACTATTCCTTCTGCAGAAGTTGAAGATGTATCGACTTTTTGACCAGCGCTCTCAGTGCGACCTTTCAAGAGTGTTCACACAAACTATCGCAAAACCACTAGCTTTTCATTGTATACAAACCTACCATTTAAGAAATACGACGCAGTTCTCAATCAATTGATTTGAAGTTAACTAAAGGTCATATTGTGTGTTAGCTATCTGCGAATTCCGTCTTAGCAATAGAACTTTGTATGCGCCTAAATGTGGCATATACAGATGTTAGTTTCTAAAAAGGTTGACCGCTTTTGAACTCACAACTAGTTGTCCGAGACAAAATTAATCAATACAAACAGTCTGAAACCAAAATGGCGACTTTGTTACTTAGTTCTCGGTTTCAGTGTGACTTGAACAGTGTCACTTGAACAGTTAATAATTCCATTATCAATCTACCCTGGTAATGACTTGGAATTGATGACAACCCGAAGCTTGATTTGAAAAAAAGCGCGATGGGTTGCTTTGGTGTCATCCAGCCTCGCTTTTTTGAAACAAAACCTAACTGAAGGATGCATGCAAGAAAATCGGTTGAGAGCAGTATCCGTTCACCTGTCCCCTTCCACCACTACATTTGTATTTTTGATTGTGCAATTCGTGTGAGCTTATATCATTAGACTTCCACTGAAGATTTACACTGGTTTTTACACTAAATAAAACATACAATTTCATATAAAATGCAACATGAAGAAGGAGGTCGCTGAACTTCCTTTTTCTGTGCACAAATTCTAACGCGATTCACCAACCACCTGTCCCTTATTGGCTAAGACCCGGGCCAGGCAGGGTGCAGGAGAATTCTTATAAACGTTTTCATGAGAGGGCAGATGCCAAAAGGAGGAGCGGATGGACGGATGGGAACGAGAAAAAGATAGATCAGGATGTAGGATGGATGAAGAGGGTCGTCTATAATATTGATGGCCTATTTATTACAAGATTTGAAGCAATCAATAATAAGCTTAGTGATTATTGAACCAACTGAGATCCATAATACATGACTAATTACCTCGAAGTCGAGACAATTGGTTTTGAAGTCCTGTTTTAAAGGCCAGGAAATACTGTAGGAGAGCAGTAAAGTAGTAAACTGGGGCGGAGGAGGAGATTAAATCAAGTTGTTTTTTCCAATACCAATATTTTTCCTCTTGTAAACGCGAATTATCCGGGTATATCTGGTGATATGTATGCACGTATATAAAGAGATGTACTCTGTAAGTAAATCTTTTTCCAGATGATGAGAGTTAAACTCCGGACTTAGGTACACTACCTACGATTTCACTTCGTTTGAACTCTGGCCATCTAACTTGTCGGAAGCATCCACTCTCGCTCGTCTAAGCACAATTATTCACAATTTTGAGTTACTGCCCGGTCAGGTCTTTTTCATTGTACTTACTTCATTGTACTCTTCGAGGCTAGTTTATCGATTTAAACCTCTTTGGGGTGCTGAGTTAGAGCCCTATCCAGTCTCTCATTTGCTGTATTTCACCGGGCAGTCCTTATATGGTCCCGGCATCTTTCCTGAAAGCCTTATGGTGCGTTTGGGTAATCGAAAAAAGGAAGTCAAATCACTCATATGCTGCTTAATGAATGCAAATTATGATACAGGCGATTTACTGAAAATTATTTCATGGCCGATTAAATTGTCTTTCATGGTACATATTCAGAAGGGAAAATTGAGTGGCAGTGATGGAGTGTACTAACAACCGACATGACTCTGAACTATGCGGCTTTATGAGCGCGAAACACAATGACTGATGGTCCACGACAGATGATCCTTCAATGCTCAGTCTGTTACAAACTGCATCGTGAATACAAAACACGACGTGCTGTTCACGTGAGCTGGGATGGAAGATTTCGTTTAAGAATACAATACATCCCAACTGAAAAAGGGTTTCCAAAGAGTGGTTGTTTCTCCTAACGAATAACCCCATCCTACCCCGGAGCAACCCCATCATTCTAATGAACATGCCCATCGTCTTATAGTCAAAATTCAGCTTAAATATATTCTAAAGACTACATGGAGGCTCTCTTTTGGGCCCATTTGAACTTTAAAACCAATTACCAATTGCCTCGTAGAAAGGCATTAGGCAAATAGTGCCAGTCTACGTTGTTTGCATATCAGCCGAGTTTGCGTGAAGCCCTCTGCATCCCGATTAGACTTGGGGAGAGATTAAAAACAGATGTCTGACAAAAAGAACTTCATCCCGGGTACCATTTGGCAACAAGAAAATTAAGTGTTGGGCGATGCATACAAATTACCGTTGGAAAATGCGAATGACGGAAACCAGATGACCTGGCGAGAAAATCTTCCGGCCGTGTGTGAGAGAGAGCGGTAGAATTCAAGCCAGAAAAAATGCATCAAACTTCGGTAATAAAATTATGCCTAGAATTTGCTGACCTCACATGGGAAACATGAAATATACTAACTAGCTCTGAACCGCTGACAACAAGCGGAAACAACAGCAAGTGTAATCTATCCGGATGAAACAGCTGTCAATAAATTTTATTTCCATGTGCCAATTCTATCTGTACATTGTTTTAATCTTTAATTACTGTTTAAAAACCTCGAGCGGTACACATTATGTTCCATCGATCAACCCCAACTTTCCCTGATTCATTTCTCAATCCTAAGCAAAATGTGCCGTAAAGTGGTGCACACTTTCATCTCCCGAGAATCAAACGTTTTGTTTAAGTCCACTATCAAACAATATTTGCAAAATTATTCTCCTAACGCATTTGATGTTCTGCTTTGAAAATAAGGAAGCAAATTCGGTATGTAATGACCTACTAATACGATCAGTAATTCAACCCATAATCCATACCTTTTTCAGTTTAAGACTCGCAAAATATTGAATTAAATGAAATATCTGGCAAATTTCTTACCGTCGAGAACAGATTTTACATTCGCACATGCATTTCGAACAAAACAATTTATATAATCTCCAACTACCGATGGTGTACATCTAAATCCAGAGAAGAAACTGAAATAAGGAGGAAACTTCTCATTTTACTTGAAATTTGCCTTTAAACGCTATGATGTTTTCAATCACAAACTTCCGATTGCTTCGAATGAAACAATTGACCGTATTTATCGATTTTCAGACAAAAATTTAAACGATACACAGATCTAAACGCAATTCTGCACCTTGTTCATGCTAACTGAAACTGGCAAATTTTATTCTTTTTTAGATGCTTAATCAATAAGCAAATTAATTTAAATGCAGATCATGCCTAGAGCAGAATATCGATCAGAGTTCATGGTCTGTGTCTCTCGACTAACTTTAATCCGGTCAACTCACAGAGGTCATCGATTCATGGTGCACACGTTTATCTGTATATCAGTTTCTTTTTGTGTGATCAACAAATCCGATGGTTTCTGACATTTTCTGACCACGGAGACAGACAATCACCAAGCCTTGCTCGAGAACACAGCCTAGATTTGAAAAAGACCGAATCGATCATCTTGAGCACGTTGACCAATCGCGTGTCGGATAGTTAATGTTGATTGACTTGTCCTTGTGTTGACCCTCATTGTGATATTTAAGACTAAATCCAAATCCGCCTTCATTCATTTCAATCATGCTGCAGGACTGCTGTACCATCAGCATGTTTGTACTATCAGTGTTTGCGGGACTGTGTGTACTGCACAATCACGCTGCAAGTAAGTTACACAACTTCCTTTCCAATTTTGTGGTCATTCACATCTTAAGAAAAATGATTTTAGCAACATTTTGTCTGGGAAATATATAGTACCTTAAGTAGGAAAGAAATAATTGTTTACTGTCCTGGTGTATCAATAAAATAGGATAAAACAGATTGGCAAATTTACTGCTATTGATTGGAGTCCATTTAATAAAATTAGAGCTTACTTGTTACACACGGCACATCTCAGTGAAGTTTTATTAAGGTAGTACAGAAGCTTCAAGCACATTATACGCTTGTTATACGAGACACATTAGAAGGATAACTTTCGCGTAGCTCAAATAAGTACAATATTCTCGCTTTGATTGCGAAGCAGCTAAACATTTGATTTGGGAAGCGGTTAGCCGAAGCAAGTGGGAACAATTCATGAAAACTATCTGCTTTTTCACCGCCAAGCTTTGGTGCAGTTTGAAACACACACAATCTGATGATATATCCTCTAACCAGTGAGTGTGCGGAACATTTCTGTGAGATCTGTGGGGCTGAAAAAAGGTGACCCGCTTCATATCCTGACCAACCGAACAATCACACCACGTCAGTTCTGTTCTCCTCACAAACGCACACTTGGTCTTTCTGATTGTGGGAACACTTATACACTATGAATGGCACGCATGTCGTATAAATAGAATGCAAAACTTTAACCTGGCGTGGTTGTCGTCTAATTATTCGTTCCCTAAACTCAGATCAGCAGGCGATGTCAGACACTTGCATGCGGTTAGTCTCTACACGTTCGCATGGATACAGTCTCAACGCTCCAGAGTCTAAAAAGACTTTCCAAATGTGAACTGAATTATCAGAACTGAGAAGGTTAAACTAATCTGGATTGGTAATTCCCAACCTCCATTCGTGCTTCTGCGTATATGAAACCTGTCGGATCCATACATGCGTGTTTTTTCAAGTCGAATTCAAAGTAAACATATGATCGCTCAGTAAGCTATTCCTCGCTATTTTGTACCTATTTCTTCAACTATAGCCGTTATGTCGCGTAAGTCATCATGTGTTACATAGTTTTTCTGTATTTTAACTACGATCAAACTTGTCAAACAACAGCGAATATGCATATAATGAATTCTCCGAAAGCAGATCCAAAATGGGAATCGAGGAGTTATTGATTAAAAGTCGCCGAATAAATCAATCACTGACAGGTACATTCCGATCAAAAAGGAGGAAAGAACCTGGAATAATATCATGACTTTTCGTGTCATTTTAAACCACCTAACTCTTTTTGAATTGGCATCAATATCAAGCGACCACAAAGGTTCTTCCAATATTTGTGCTACGCACCGAGACTTTCTTCTTTTTCATTTACTTTCGTTTATGTTAAACATGCAAAGGTCCAATTTTCAGGAAGGGGGAAGCGGCCCGGCAAAGGGCTGCCATTCAACACAAAATGGGGAAAGTTATGCGGTGGTGGTGGGATTTGAACGGATAGATAATTTAGCGAGGTTGCCACTACTGCCCACGTGTAATTTCCAACTACGAAAGTCTTCGTTACCGTAGATTACGCAGTGAGAGGATGAGCAATAAAACGATCGATGAGCAGATATCCTGATATAGCGTTGCGACTCATATTTACCAATTGATCAAAAGTGTTTCCGGAGTATCCGTACGCATTGCATTGTAACTACCGAAATCCGTGTTCACGAACACCATCAATTTCTTTTGATTGCAGCATCCGGACCGAGTGAGTTACCCGTTTGAGTCCATCATCATCCTTTTGTCGTGAACTGATCTACACAAGTTAGTGGAAACTATTTTTATGTTTAGGGCTGATTAATCGGTTGCGGCTACTCCAATGCAAAGGCAGATGTCTGGCACGTATGATATTTGCAGCTGTTTGCAACCGAGTAGAAGAAGACATTGTGACTGCATATATTATTACCAATTAAATACGGAAAAATGCACCACAGTACATCCTATCCTACATTAGCATTTGGCGGCGTTTGGCTCGTATGATACTGGTTCGATTGTCACCACTTGTGTTATTGCACCTGTGATTCCACAGGTGTGCACCCATAATAATATACCAAACTTTGTCTCCGTGTTGCAGAAATGGAACTTACATTCAGTCGCACAAATGCTCTCCTTTGCCAACAATAAACTAGCACAAAAACCCACAAAACGCTGCTTCCTACCCTAATCTAAATGAGCTACAATTTAATAGAAACCAAAAGGAGAACAAATATTAATTGAACAGTGAGTCCGAGGTTTTGAACCTTCAAAATCGAGTTTCAAACCCACTCTTTAAGTTAGATACCTTTGGTGTATTTTGGCTCAATACTAGACACCAGGTGTCAAACCAGAGTTCATAGGCAATCATAAACAAACCGTAGATCCTCGTGATGAATAGATAACAAACACATCCAAAAATTACGTGGACACAAGTGTAGAGGGGTTAACTAAAGTGTGAAATATTTTGCGCCATTCTCAACTTTGCTAGGAAGCAACCAATGCGAACTGAAAAACGAATCATACAATTTGTTCCTTTTTCATTCAACATATACAAGGACAAGTCAATTATTAATGGATTTCACATCATATTCGCAGTTTGATTTTCATTGGGACGTACATGCCGAAAATGAGCTTCATAATGCAGTGATTTTAGCCTCCAGGATGTTTGGCATCTAGTAAATATAATCGAGTTGTCATCAGTGGATAATTTTAAGAGTTTTGTTGCCGATGAATCAGCGCAGTATCGACAAACTTTATTCAGCCATATTATTTAGCCGAATCATTGTGTCACCCCATGTTCCCGATCAGGTATAGTTCGGAGCCACTTTAGTTGTTTGACAGACGAGATTTCTTAAATCAGTCAAACTTCATGGGTGAAGAAAACGAGAGCTGCGGGGGACTGCAACCAATTTCTCGCAAGTTGTCTTTGACGACAAATGATTATGGTGTGAACTGTGTAATCCAATGTGTTTCATTTCACTGAAATCGCCATGTCCATGATCTGTTTACAGTGATGTATCCTGCACGAGTGATGGGTAAGCAGTTTTACTGGATTTTGTGTGGACCCCAGCCCCAGAGTCTACCTGTCTGTCTATGACTACTGAATAACTGTGAAACAAGTGCAAGCGGACGAAAGAGTCTGTTGTAGTTGAATGCGATTTTGTATGTCAGTGGGATAATCGACCAATTATTCCTCACTTTGAGCATTTTGGACGCTCGTTCTTTTCAGGGAACGTTGTACTTTAAATAGTAAACTAAATGAAGACGATTTTATACATTTGCATTCTACGGCGACAACGGGAAATAAATGAATGGGCAACTAACCGATCGATGTCGAAAAATACATCACAACAACAATCTTGGTATTCACAATGAATGAGAATGTAAACTTGAGAGTTTAGTCTTCTGTCTGTTGTTCACTGGTTTTCCGTACAAAAATAAAATACTGTCGAATTGCTCATGCTATGCCAAATCAATACACCCAATTGCAGGCCGTCCACAACGTGAGTACTGCACCCTCAAATACAGATTAATGTATGCACTTTGTTTACTACGAATCAATTTCGAATAACTATTCGATCATCAAGAATAATGCCAGTTTTCCTGTTTCGAACTCAATATGCACAGCAGATTTCATTGCTCCATTTTAATCAGCCACCGTCACATTGTCCTGAAGACACCGAGTTCAAAGCTCGCCATCTCTATCGTTCATCTTCCTCCTGTTTTTATGTAAACAGACAACGCTTCATTGATTGCTAATAACTTCAGTCCAAAAACTGATTAGGACAGTATTAGTTCACTTAAAAGCTGAATTTCATTATCAAAATGAAAGCAGTTTATGAAGTTTAACTGTACGAGATAAACGTTCCAGGGTTGAGAGATTCATAGATAAGATCTATTAGTCTAAGCACGAAGGGTACTGCTATTTTTAATCTATGTATCATAAAGGATCGATAAATACTACACGTCCGAAGAAACCATAATTTAACATTGTAAAACGAACACAGTAGCGAACACACTAGTTTTAAGTCGTTCATCTACAGGATGATAGATCTCACTTTGTCCAAAAATTTATTGGGGGGGGGGGGGGGG
>UZAN01043396.1:13068-30974 GCA_900618425.1 Echinostoma caproni
ACGAGTTTGGTTCAATGGCAATACTAAGAAATGAACGTACCAGACAAGGGCTAATCAGATTATTTTCAAACATTAAGGAGACCACAGAGGGGCATGATATCCTGAGGTTTTGGCTTTTGAGGTGAACTGAATCAAATTATCGTTCCTCGTAAGCTCGAATTCATCCCCAAATCTGGACAGCAGTGTTGAATTGAATCAATCATCAGGCTAATTGGAAGCAGTGGCGGTTCACTGAAGCAATTTAGAAGCTCACGTGAAAATCAGTGGCGCATGCCATGCAACTGAGTCTAACATATTCGAACCACATTATATTTACCATTGTTTGTGACCAGAACAGCTATCATACATATTTCAATAAGATTTGACTCAAAGCAATTAAGCTGGCGCATCCATTTGCTACAAATGATGCAATGCCTTGCCCTTATTAGATCATTTAGTATAAATCTGCTTCAAAGTCGGTTGGTTGACATCGTATCCATGATCACTTTTTGCTGCTCACGTGTTTGTGTGATTAACGGCGAAAGGCAGGAGTTGTTGTTCTAATCGTAAAATGAACTAAACTCAGAGAATAGGGGTGGTGAACCATGCGTGGTACAAACAGGCACATATATCACAAGAGATTAAATAAGACTTGCCTCTTCGTTCATTTTTGCCTTCTGCCCTTACAACGAGAATATATTATGTCAGGTAGGATCGAGCATATACAACGATGAGTCAGTATGCGGAATCCGTCAAAGAATACCAACTCAGAAACAAATATCATACCAATTTGAATGTTGCTTTGGTTATCTTTATGACCTAAACGGATCACCTAATTCAAAGTGTACCATTCCACACATGTCTTCCTCTTCACTACATTATGCCGCACCTCTGATTACAGCACCTCCCAGATGTAAGTCATTTCAATGTTGATTGGAGTGTCAATGGTAATTGTGAGTTATGTGCTTACATTTGGTTGTCATGGTTAAGTTTCATGATGGAAGTGAAGAAACTGAACACCTGCAAGTGTTTCTGTCATTGGGTCATGTGTACAGCTATCCTGAGGGACGGTATCGTGATGGAGTACAACAGTTTCTTCTGTCGAGTTCCCATTCATTACTAACTGGGTGATTTTTCAATCAAAAATACAACATCACTCCCAGACTAGAACCAATCTGAAGTCCGGGGTTTACGGACGTGAAGATGTTTTGCTTCATTATTGAGGGTGCAAAAAGGGTTTCATGCTTCAATCTCATTCAAGCCACCGCAGGCAAAAATTTTACGACAATGATAATAAAAAGTTAAAATTCTGAAAATTCTTGAGAGTGTATCCGTGGATAATTCGCCACATCCAAAGGAGGACAACAAAATAAAGACAAGAAGCATATAATTTGATGTATCTCATTATCCAATGAAATAAATATGGATCAAACATCCGTTAGCAACACGTCCATCCTTCATTTCGCTCGCCTTAACGACAGATATACCACGTGAGTTTCAACTCCTTTTCCGTCCGTGATCCGTGAGCATCTGGCATGCACTTGAAGTTTTTACCATTCATCAACGTCAATAAGTGCTAATTCATAAGGCACTCTGTGTACGGAAAGGACAGCGTGAACAGCAGTTCGCTTCCACAAACGTGACCGCCGCGAAATACTGGTTCCCATATTATTGCCTGAGATGTATATATCGTGTCTGCCCGACACTATGAATCGGAAGATTGAGTGACAATCAAATTTACACGGTTTCTACGGAAAACCATTTTGACCAATAAATCCGTCATAACACAATACCTGTGAAACAAATACAGGACTAGCTGGTACTCTGTCACAAGTACTTTTATTAACTGATGGGATTTTTTGAATAATTTTCTCTTTCCTGCCTAATCCGCTCCCTCACAACCACGACGTGACCGTGGTTATCGATACAGCACCTGGAGCATGTGAGTCATTTTCAATTTGATTATATCTGTAACAGTGTAAATATCCCGGGTAATTTTGCTCATGGTCGTCATAGGAACTTTAATTTCATGCAGATAATGTTTCATTAATTACGTTATCGAAGGTACAATTGTGGAGCTGTATCATTCTGGCCACGCCTCATCCCCCTAGCGGGTTGCTAATTTGAGGAGCCCGCTATTTTCCAAACCGCTTACCATTCAAAACAAAGTATCCGTTTTAAAGTGGATGTGATGCATGTCCCGTAATCAAATTTTTGTGAACATATAGTCAAGTCTTACATCACTACTCATGAGTAACTGTGAGGTAAATGCGAAATTGGTTATCTACTTTTTGAGGTTCTGCTTCACAAAACTCGAGTGAAATAAATTATGCGATTGTTGTGATTGCCTTGCGCCAGGAGAAATCTTGAATACGCTGCCCATGTTCATGGTCACTCCGATTTTTTAAGGGAAAAATGAACCGATGATATGCACATGCGATCGGGAATATATCAATCTAGTCAAATCCAGTTTCACTGACCGTTACGTGATACAGTCCAAGGTTATATTCGATGCATTCGGAACGAGGATCAATCGGATATGTGTAGGCTTTGTATTACTATAGCCAATCACCAATTTTGTTTTTTTTTGGGTTTACGGGATGACCAACGATGCGCAATATCAAAAGGAAAGCGGGAACCTGAGAAATCACTTGGCGAGAATAATGAGTATACCGTTTACGTCAGCAATGTTCTGGTTGCAAACCCATATAGATTGAACGTCATAATTGAAGACTAGATAAATCAGTCGGAATGTGCATATGAGTTTTGCGAACCTGTTTTCCTCATGCAAAATGCTTTGCCCGGGATGAGAAAGGAAACTTACCCCCAACCCAGAAATGTCATGAAACCATCACACGGTCCGCTCATTGGAACAAAGCCCTATAGGAAGCAGGTTTCCTACTGGTTGAATTTTGGAGCTGTTCGACTCAGAACCGATAACTCTTTGTAATGGTCGGATAGTATTCGCTACCTTTCCGTGCGGTTAAACCTCATTGATAGACTACTGACATGCCTTGCGTAAAAATGAGTCAGTCATCATCTGTCTAAACTACTTCTGGGGCGATGCCGTTTTCTGATGCCATTTTCTGAGATCTTTGCCATCGGGCTTCATCTACAGTGTATGCCGTGAATATTGTTAAGTATGTTATAACTAGACCTCACGTAACGCATACTAAAAATGAATGGTTCATACTACTTACTTGCTGAGCAGCAGGTTGCACACGAACCGAGCACTTGGAGTGCGGACAATAGCATTTACACCTAGAATAACTGAGTCAAATAATATTCACACTTTCCATCAGTTTTTATATTTGGCATTTAGTTATATGAACATTGTACGAAATTTCCTCAATTTCGGTGGTTTGGATACCGAGAAATTCCGCGGAGGGAGTATTATTATCATTTTGGGCATCATTTATTTCGGTGTTTCATGCGGAAAATGACCGGTATGCGCGCTTGTGAATTTGAAAGAACAAAGTAGTTTGCACAACACACGGAAAAGTAAAAGCCCCGGTAGATAAACACGCTAACTATGGGCATAGGATTATTGGGTCTGAAACAGGCACTTCCTCTTCAGTAGCTGGAAATTTTAACCTGTCCCAGCATCTTTTATCCAACAGCAATCTGTGACGTCTACGTGACCAACATATATTTAAATCTGAGAGTGCGGAACAGCTGATAGAGTTGCGTTCATAATCTAAAGCGATTCCAAACGAGAATATTTAAACGAGTTCGGTACAAATGCATGTTCATGTACACTGAGCGTAAGCAGTGCATAACATGTGAACAATGCTAATGGAGGCTAAACACTCGGTGCGTAGTGTGCTAAACGAACAGCTACAAAGGGCGGAAGGGAACAAAGTCAAAAACACCTCTCAAAATTGAATCCGCCAGGAATAGCAATTCAGTGTGGAACATTTTGAATTTAACCAGGTATTTCCACATCCTGAGGAAGTTACGAAGCTACCTTGAAAGTTATCTGTCACTGATTTGAACTTCTGAAATGAAGTAATGTTTGTGAAAGGTTAACAATCGGAGTTGAATACTTGGGCCAATTCAACCTGCATTTTAGTCCGAAAAGCGCAAAATCGTTAGAGTGATGATTGGTAACACATATAGGATATTACTGGTGTGATGCGATCGATAATCGTAACTACACGATAAAGTGAAAATCCATCACACATCTCCGAAGTCATCCAACTGGAGGGTCTGAGTGGTACGGAGTTTCTTAGGCTCTTAAACAAAAATCTGATCCAAAAAATCTTACCACTGTTGAGCTGAACTGCTAGAACGATAAGTTCCGATAATTACGCGTCTACTTGTCTCTTTCTTGTGCAAACCAAGTTGCAATCACCTTATATCAATCAAATTGAGGTGGAAATACAAATCTCAACAGGCAATAATGACCAACTTGATGAGGGAATGACACATTAGATCACAATATGCTACCGAATTTTAGACACTGGGCAAAACTGGACGAGTAAATACTACTACTACCACTACTACTACTACTACTACTACTAACTACTAACTACTACTACATAAATGCATCATCAGCGATGGTGGTGAGCAAGGATCAACAATTTACTACCTTAAGTAAAGCAATCATCAAACTGGCAATCAATGCATTTTATGTGCTCATATTTACGCCACTATGAATGTGGCTTACATCAGTTGCGCTGCTTAATGTCCAAGTCAGTCCTAGTCACGGGATGTTAATTATATTTTTCTATATCATATTACTATATTATTATATTATATTTTTTTAGTACATTTTTCTAAACCAACGTTTTCTTTTCGTTTGGTTTGACAAAATTTCTAGACCGTGAGTTTGCTTTAAATATTCGCTGGCCAAAAATCGCATTTATTTTTTTCTTATGATTTCATTTGAATACCGTTTCTTGTAATTAGTTAAGAGGTAAAAATGAATATCTGGTGTACAATATGATATACCATACAAATGTGATATGCTCAAGGGGTCAGTAATATAGACAAGAATATACACTATAACTCCAAATATGAAAACGTAATTCAAAACGTGTGTGAGGTGTAAAATGTGTGAAGGCGACTTTCAGATATAAACCAATTTAACTCTGTCAGGAGCCATGTGTATTCCGGACGATGATTCGTTTTACAAACCGGCACTTGGAGAAAGAGTGAGGCAAATAAAGTTAAGGGAAATCAATTTATGATAACCTTGATCAGTACGTCAAATTTGGGTATCGGAACAATGGTTTTTTTCATTCAACAACTCGGTTTTGACCAGGGATGCGCAAAGCAACTCCTCAGCGATGTACTGGGATTGCTGAGTGGACATCAAAAACACACCTGGAAAGCTTGACGCTAGAACGTCTAGATCTAGATTTAGACCGTGATTTCGGTAGTATTGCAATCCTATCATTGTTGAAATGTTGCAGCCTAGACAATTGTTTACGCATGATCGCTCCTTCTTCACAATCAATTTGTGAATAGGGAGCAGTTATCCTTTAACTATGCACAAAACTAATTTCAACCGGACCTAAGAGATTGAAAAGTTTATTCATTGTGTGAGTTAAACGCGTCAGAACCAGGCAATATAGCACCAAATAGGAACGAGGAGCAAACAAAATAAACCCACCGGCTGAGTAGAAAGAAGTTATGTAAAGATAAGTTGAGAAGATGCGTGAGAATTTACTTTGGAAAAGCAAAAAAAATAATAAAGCATTTAGGCAAAGCACGACTTTTGTATGTTGATTGTGAGAAGTTTAGTAGCCTTAGTGGGATTCGAACCCACGCATGAACGTCGCCTACGCTTTATATGCGCACGCTCTACCAAGGCTATTGAGCTTTTCACAATGGACAAACAAACTTCAAATCGGCCAAACAACAATATAAAGAAAGATTTTGTCCTAACATGGGCAGCACACGCGTGCGTCTCCAAATCGGGGGCCATTTAACTGGAGGCTAATCATAATGGAATATTTTGAAGTAACCTCGTTCAGCAGTTGCAGTTCACGCTCGGGCGAGAGGTTCGAGAATTCAAGCAACCGAATAGGGTTCAGGGATCCCAGAACTACACCGTCAAAATCACCGACTAATGGATGCAGATGCATGGAGACATTGGAGGGTGTAAGGAAATCGAATAATGACTTAGCTTCTGTGAGAGAAGCAGTGAGATTGACGTCTTAATTATCATCAATATCGACGTTTATCATGTGACACAATCGAGCACGACCGTGGTTAGAAATTAGCTGCAAGTAACAAGAGTTGCCGTACTAGAACAAATATATTTCCTTGAACATTATGTTATATCGTAAAAATCCGACGGTGACAATTAGTCTCTAGGTTTAAATCAGGTGACAACCAGTGCTTGGAATATTGGATATTTGTTCGTGTTTATCGGGATAATAAGGAAAAAGTTTGATATGCTCATCAACTAGTTGTTATTGTTTAATTCGTTCATAATTTTTGGTGCTTAGTTGATTGATGGTGAAAGATGCTTAGATGAAGAATTAAATAACCTAGGTCCAGTCTGAGCACAGGCACAACATGCTAACATGATACTATATGAGAATAGAATCCTGTTTAGGAGAACAGGGAGAGAGATAACGGGTCCGGCAAATCGAGAAGCACATCATTATGGTTGTAATTGTTTGGCATTACAAATTCACCGTATTTACAAATCGTCATCGTTGGGTTTCGTATAGCAAGCGGTGGTGGCCCGGTGAACGGCCACCGATTGATCGCCCCGCAGCACTTGTGTTGGAGTCCCACAACCACCGCGTAACTTTCTGAATTCTGAACGTGTGTGTTGTTTAGCAGTCTTTGTATTGGCTGCTTCCCCCTTCCTGAAAATTGGATCATTATATATTCAGTAAAAGAAACTAAAAATGAAAACGAAAGTTATCACATCGGTCCAGTTCGTAGTTCAGAGTTATCATATGTAGCATTGGCAGTCCGAAAATGACTCTGAAGAGTGAAACAGAAACAGAGATAGAGAAAGATCATTTCAGATCTGACAATAATTTATCAAGGAACAAATGTGAGGTGAAATCCCCTCTTTAGCATGTGCACTCGGACGCTAACAGTGTGCCAATGTAGAACTTGTACAGTTGGGCGGTTTAATTGCAGTACAGTGAAAATGTGTTCCTCAATCACACAATCCGCTGTCTTCATGAGTTGGCTGTGATACTGACGACAGAACTTAAGCCTAGATGCGTTATACACACCCTAAATGCAGTTTACTGAAATTCAGCAAGAAGTAAAAAATCTTCAGGTTCTAGCATAATTGATCCGTGTCTCAAAAACAAACAAAAGGAAATATTCACAATAATAAATAAATCCCATTTCTCCGTCAAAATTAAATGAGCCATCGTGGAACACCGAGCTGTTGAATCGGTTGTAGAACACAAACTGAACATCAAATGCAATACCGCTTTAAAAATCATTACATTTATCTATTATATTTAAATAAAACAAAGGAATGAATGTGTCCCATTTCACACATTTGGTTTTCTTCACTAAATTACACGGCCGTTCGTATTACAGCACCTCCCGGATGTAAGTCATTGTAATCGTGATTGAAGTGTCAATGGTATTCGTGAGTAATGCCGACTTAAGTTTTGTTGTTATTGTGAAGTTTTATGATGGAATAAAAGAAACTGAACACCCTCAAGTGTATCAACTGTTAGATCATGTCTACAGTTATTCTGTGGGATCGTGTCGTGACAGAGTATAACAGTTCCTTTTGTTGTGTTTCCATTCACTACTAACTGGGTGATTCTTCAATCATAAATACAACGTCACTGTCCAACTAGAAACAATATTCGCGGACGTGAAGGTATATCAATTCATGTTGAATACGTGTTTATGTATACACTGGTCACTCTAGTCTCACAGCGTATTTCCGTGATGGTTCCATTCCACGACGCTGATTAAAAATGAAGCATGTTATAATGATTTTTGAAGTTTATCCGTAAGTTATTTGTCATGAACTGTGCAACAAGGGAGGATTCTTTGTTATCAGTTGTGATGTCAAACAAACGACAGCAAAATATCAACCAGGACCGCATAGTTTACCGAACGTTTTTGTTTACCGCACCAGTTATGGATCCGCCACCCATTTTTCTGTTCTATTGGAGACCATTACGTTCCCCGTCACTTTTGTTTCATTGACTGATAGATCCACCAGGTGAGTTTCATTTCGGTTTCTTCGTGTAATCAATGGATGCGCGTGCGATATTTTTGTCATACGCAGTATGCTCCTGTACGCTGGTAGCGCATCCCTGAATGCTGGTGAACGAATTATGATGTGAAGTCCCAAGTGCTTCAGGTTCAGTCCACACCGGAATAGTTGTTTGGATCAGTGCAACCCGGTTCTACATACGCGTGCAGCAATAGCTTGGATAAGGATAGAGTCTCTCTGGTGTTTAGCCGCAGCATAAGGATACGTTTGAAATACCATGAGTTTGTGAACCCCATTGATGTTTTCGCATCGGTGAAGAAAAGTCTGATATGGCTCGAATAAACCACGACCGTCAAAATGACGAGCAAAACGATTCATCTCGCAGTTCTCCAGAATCCGTTCAACAATGTCCTCGATTGGAAGATGGTTGAGCGGCACCGGTTATGGTTAGAGACTTCCATCCTGCCGTTGAGCAATTAAGCTGACCATGAGTCGAGGTGAATGATTGCAAACATCCTGCACAAACAAGGAAATCCTCAGTGGGTAGACGCTCCGAGACAAAGATAACCGGTCAATTGATTTTGTTTTTAGTTTATTGATATAAACCGGTTATTCCCCCTTCACTGTGTCCCTTTTCTCAACCACGTGGTTGCAATTGTAATTACAGCACCTCCCGCATGTGAGTCGTAGCATTCCAGATTACACTCGTTTCTTCTCTCTCTCTTGTTTTGATTTTTGTTCTTTGCCATCAATTTGGTTTGATCATATAGTTGGTTCGTTGCAAAAACAACCGGCAAATGAAACGTGACTTGAAACGCCAGGCAGCACTGGATAGCTGCTTCGACCTGGTTGGGTCTCATCTGCAGCTCGAATCCGTCGATCAAACTGGGGAACACAACGGGGACCTCATTGGCAGAATGCAGGGACGACAAAATTCACCATACAGTCGAAGCGATCCTTCCACTACAATTATGTAAACTGTATTCGGGTTTGAATTTTTCAAACCGAATAGTTACTCTGAGACTAGTGCTCAGTTGAGCAAGGTGCGACGCCTGAATTAAGCTCGCAAAGGTGAGATGATCTATATCTCGTAGAAGGAAAATAAAAAACTATCTGATTGATTGCCTGGTGGCCCAGTGAACTCTACCTATGAGGTCCCGCGCTTGATTTCTAGTTGGGTCAATGGACTCGCACTGTTGAACAGGTCGAAACAGCTGCCTAGTGCTTCCTAAGTTTTCAGTTCACGTTTAATATGCTCTTTACACGATGAAATTCCTCACTTGGCAATCAAAGTTGATGCAGTTAGATCGTTCACTTTAGTGATGTTCGTCAAAATAGTCACCTGGAGGACCTGTTATGTAACCCAGCCAACACCGCTCATTTTCGGTTTTTCTGTATTTTCTGAATCTCTTCATATGGCCTATGACATGCTTCCTAAAACTTCATTGTACATTTATACAACTCATAAAGTAGGCAGTGAAAACGTCTATAAAACTATCAAAACTATCATGTTTGAATTGTGAAGTGTCAGTAACTGAGTGAGTAGAGCGTGTTTTGTACAAAAGCGGAAACTGCGCCCATGCATAACTTCGAATCTGATCGAGATTAATGTACATTGCACAATTCAGAACGTACAATTGTTATCTTCAGTTATCTATCAAAAAGCATAATTTCGACCTTAAATTTCCCCCTTTTTATTTAGTTCACCTAGAAAAGTGTGACAATAATAATTTTTGAAATTGTCGTTTTATTTGTGTAAATAAATCCACCGCTTATGGATTTCTCAAACTTAGTTACAAGGTCATTATACAAATAGAAATTTTTTTTCCTGTCCGGGTTTTCCTGAGCATAACGTGTATTCGATAACAGTCAAAAGAGTATTTCGTGTTTATACCTCTGCAATCCTACACATTTCATAACTCAAACATGATTATATTTTACGGTAATGATGAAAAACTGAAATAAACATTGTGGTGTGGTTGGACATTGGTTCGCAAATCAACTGGAATTAACTGGGTAACGAAAAATCGGCGTGTGCCCTCCGTAATGACATCAATCAAAGGGGAGAAAATAATCAGGGACAACTATATTGTTATTCTACTGTATCCAGGTTGCAAATATCCGGTTTCCTGTTTCATCATTGAAAATCACGTTTCTTTTTCCTTTCATTTGACCGAATGGTAGATGCACAACGTGAGTTTCAACGGAATATCCCTTGGTGTGATCGATCTGAATGCGACGATTATTACAAACTTCTTACATTGATCGAAGTGTTTGGTAAAATCCACCGGCTGCTGGGTATAGTAAGAAGACAGGATGTCATTTATGGAATACCACAACATCATGGATACACTATTAAATTTCTCGATTGAGGGTTTTTCCGTTCCACCCAATCCGCTGGTTCATTGTGTGGTCATGTGATCATTTTGACTACTATTACGTTTCTTTCCGTATTGGCCAATGCTCTGAATCCGAATTCACGTCGGTCTCCAGCATCTCTCAGTCATTTTGATGGATAGATAGTTAGTTAAAACCAAAAGTAAAAAACTTCCGCTACTTAAATCCTAACAACTCAAACAACGACAGGATACTGCAAGATGACGTTTGCAAGAATCACGCGAGTTCTTTCTGCCTAAAAACCTTTGACTTAATGTTCCGACAAAACTAAACTATAATATCTCTTTGAAACAGAAGACAGTGCACCTCCATCTATCAAACCGTGTCATTTATCCTTATATTGTCACATTATTCGTATGTGGTGAAGTAAAGAGTCGGAATTCACTGACTCTACAGAAAAAGCTCTTAGGTGAATTATGATGACGATTCATGTTAAAATGCGACTTTCCTACGTGCGCTCACTCTTTGAAGCAACCAATAGTTACATTGGCATTTTGGCATTTTACAATGTTTT
Source organism: Echinostoma caproni (assembly GCA_900618425.1). Classification (NCBI taxonomy): domain Eukaryota; kingdom Metazoa; phylum Platyhelminthes; class Trematoda; order Plagiorchiida; family Echinostomatidae; genus Echinostoma; species Echinostoma caproni. Next base: position 24,123 of record UZAN01043396.1, read on the forward strand.
TGTTTCATTTCTACATCGCCGTCCAGAATATGTTGCGCGTAAGTTCCAAGTTCTCTAACCCTCTATTTTCACATCTTTTCTCAACACCCCGGCAAAACCTGTGTGGATGTATGAGCATATCGACGTCACACGTCAAATTACCTACTCTCTTCTACCTGTACCCACCCACCCCGCCTATTTATTTGGTGGTTTTAATGAACGAAATATGTGAGTGAGCAAGGCTATTGGGAGTGCAATCAGACAGTCAGGTTTGGTTACGAAATAGTTTCTATATGAAGCCAGGTGACTAAAATCGATTATGGTTTATCTGAGGCAAGTTTCAAGAATAGCCAAGAAAGAGCGATTGGAGGTAACACAGCCAGACGCATATGAGGATGAAGCACTTCACATTGACAGTCTGCTGAGAAAAAACCTACTTCCGAGAAAACACAATCGGTTTAAATTACCACCAAGCTCATACTTCCAGTACATCACTGAGCACTTCCCTAGCTAAAACGTTTCATGAGCAAAGTATTGTTACATTGTTATTTATAGTATAGTGTATGAAACGAACCGTAGTTGAAATCTTGTTACACAGTCAAAGCAGTTGTTGTACCTCTGTATTGAAAACAGAAGCCCTTCAATTGTCCGAATAAAACGTTCAATTTCGGGATGCTGACGTAAAGCAAGGAAGCTATACATATAAGTATATATCGATCAGAATAATCACGTTCGTGATTCACACAATTTTTGTCAACAGCCGCACGACGTGAGGTTCAATTTCTTACACCGGCGTGATCTTAACGCGTGTGGAGTTTATATTGATCACATTTTGATTGTCGATTATTCGACTACAAAGCCGGCTGATGCAATTAAATGTGTGAGAACAAATTTGCAAATGAACCGTAGGGAAATATCCCCAGTTACTCAAACAAAACCACTGAAATGCCTTGATTGAATTCAAAGTGCTATGTGATATTTTCAATGACGACTGAATAATTGGTCGTGGATACTCACCCAATTCTGCCAGTTTATCAGAATGATGTTAGCTTATGGTCTTTTGTTTTCAACAGATTCTATGCCTACTGTAAAAAAATATGTGATATCACTTACGCCATGAAACAGACATCAAGTAGACAATCAGCGACATATAGTTTGCTCAGTCTCATTGTCCAGTACACCACATGAACTTCAATAAAACCACCTCGTATTTTATTCGTCGGAATATTGATTCTCCCTGTCCTTCAACTCGCGAACAGCTGCACCACGTGCACCACGAGTTTAACTTCATTTCCCGCCGTTGATCAACTCCCATGTTGCTCTAAGTTCACAATTCAAATGCAACGACCAAAAATGCAGTGGGTCCACAAAAGGGTATATTTAGATCCCATGCACAAGAGTTATTGTTTCCACCTGATCAGTCGGATCAGCATCGGCATTCCACATTCTTTCATCTTGCAAATCTCGAAGATCAAGATCCTCCATCTGGTATCAATAACTCCAGAAATGAGGATATTTTGTAGGAGTTGGTGATTTTTCACCAGAATGTTCACCATCACCATCAGTCGATCTGATGGATTACAAAAATCGTTGGCAAGTAGACAAATTGGGAAACAACAGAGTCCACTTTTAGTTTGTTTGGTTCATCCCCGTGACCGGATTAGATCTGTAGACTACATTCGTTCAACTCAAATCGATTGCATCCTGTCTACAACACTGTTGTCATTTGGATTTCAGCACCAACTCCTGCTCCTGCTGTTCCAGGTGAGTCGTGGTTATTTTGGTTGCAGCTGAGGTTGCATATGGCATATACCCTCTGAATGCATTTACGTGCGGCGTCGTGTCGAATACGTGTTCAAATACGGATCTGGATGTTTATGGAAAACTATTTAGTCCTCACTTGTTGTCTCAACACAAGCCGCACGTAACGACCATGGGCATGCACTTGAAAAATTTCATAGTTTATCACACCAAGCATATGCCAAGGATTTGAAATAATCACCTTCGTGTTTTGCACAATTTTTTTCGACAGTCGTACGACGTGAGTTTCAATTGTTTACCCCTACGTGATCTACACGCATGTGGCGTTTATTTTGATGATATTTGTTTTGTTGATGTTGTGACTACACTTTTACCCGATGCTTAAGATTGCAGCCGGAAGTGGACCTACCGTGATCTCATCCGCACAAGAATAGAAGTTATTAACTGATCCATTCATTCGGAAATCAGATTGCACATTCGCTTACGGCGGAAGCTTGACTAAGTGTCGATATTTTTCGTTTGGTATGAGGACATAAAATAAAATCCCTGAAATACCATCTGCAAATAAACTATCAGGAAATCTGTCGAAATAATCCCACGGAGCACATTTTATGCAAAACAACAAAGTGTCGTGCAGGTTCGTGACAGATCACAGTTAGGATATCACTATTTTAGCATACATAAAACAAAGATCTGATTTGAAATATATTATCGCAGTTACCTTGGAGAATACGGGGTCATGAATGGAGCAGCCGGTAGCTATTCTTTGATACATAACAATTTTCCTTCGGTAGTCGTGTTACTTATTGATAGTTGAAGGAAACCACCAACCGCACTATTCTGCATACTACTCACAAATGTGAGTTGTACTTCACAACACTCCTCCTCCGGTGAAAATAAACTCTGCATGCATTGAGCAATGACCTATCTCGACCAAAATTTAGATGAGTCTGTCTATGGTCGAGAATTTCGGTTGGTTTATTGTGCGATTTCCGAAGATCTGAGCGGGAGTTTGATTTGTGACGATTCTGTGGTGTGCGGTTTTTAGTTTCCGTGCTATCTATCGGGTTTCCTTCGATACACACACCTGTTGTCAATCATTTCCTGAGTCATATTCATCAGAATCTTTTGTATCCGTATTCTACTCGAACGTCACCATTTAGGGAATAACTTTGCTGATTCAGAGTCACCGAGATGGCCTCCAACATGGTGCTTCTACTCTACTTCGGGCACTTACATAAGTGCACTGGGTTTTTGTTTCACCGATATTCCTAACTTGCTTATCGTTTTTTTGCGGTCTGGCAAAATTTTGCTTGTCCGTCTTATTCTCAGTAGAGAAAGTTTGCTTTGCTGCTCGGTTAACTTGCAGCTCATATTCACCAACTATCTTCATTGGCGGTTACATTTTAGTTGCTTTGGTTCATCGCCGTGACCGGATTAGATTTGTAGACTAAATTCGTTCAACTCAAATCGATTGCATCCTGTCTAAAACACTGTTGTCATTTGGATTTCAGCACCAACTCCTGCTCCTGCTGTTCCAGGTGAGTCGTGGTTATTTTGGTTGCAGCTGAGGTTGTGTACGTCATGTAACGTATGAATACATTTGAGAGAACGGTCGTGTTGATAAATATATTTTAAATACTTATCTTTTATTGATGGGAGACGGTCGAGTCCCGTGTTCTTGATTCATCAAGCAAAGTACATGGTAACAATCAAGGACGTGAATTATATCAAATGTTTGTGTTTATTGCGATGTACATTCACTAAGCGTGCGATGTTTTATTTTTTTCTCATTAATCACGATTGGAAATGAAGGAGACAATGAGTTAGCATTTCCGGATATTTGCATTACTCGTCGTGATGGGTCGGCCAAACGGTCAGCCCACAGGAAGGCGACGTGGCTAGTATATAATTCCTTAGCAGAAAGAAGAACCTCATACTCTTTATAACCATTCGAGTTAGAAGAATCTGACATGGTACTTTATGAACTCCGAAATGTGCGGAATATCTCTACCCAGAATGGATACCCGGAGCGCCTGATGGAATCTGTGATGCAAAGATATGAGGCATTTCCCAAACAGACATTACTGAAAAGAGTATGTGTAGATTTTTTTATCATATAAAGGTGTCATCTTAGCAGAGATTATCGATAGAAGGCTATTGGACGCCATCAAGTAAACGTTCCACGCAGCCAAGCTGCAGACCCGGTTCACATATAACCCGTTAGTCTATCTGTGGTTAGATGATGGATTGCCCGATTCTGCTGCCCCTTTTTGTATGCATTCTTTCACTTTCTCCTGTTAAGCAGTGTATCTTGGCCACACGACTAGGCGTCTGTCTGATCATATCCATGAGCATCACCCTGCGTGGTAGAGAAGTGAAGTATTTAAGTCAATCACAATTGCCGTTGTTTCGCACTTTGTTGAAACCGAACGTCACCGAGTTGTTTCGAACTGTTAGTACGTGACGGTCTAGACACTTGCACTTCCTTATCTCAGCTACAGCGGAGGCAATCGAAATCCGGTCAAGTCGCCCACAGGCAAAATGGGGACCAATAATGTTTCAAACTGTTGACAATTTAATATTTCCTTTTTTCGTGAATTCCTTTATGTAACTGGTTATGTACATTGTGTTGTAATAGCATGATTAATATGCACTGTAAACGATCTCGATTGCCATTTTTTATTTTCGTCAACTTTTTGCACAATTTTGTTTCAACAGTTGTACAAAGTGAGTTTCGATTACTTGTCCTTGGATGGTCTACAATCGTGTGGCTTTTGGTTTGATTGTATTATGTTGGCATTCAACTCAAAATTACTTGTGAGTAGCGTGTGTGGGATAACTGATATTGATTGATTTGACTGACTATCCTTCGGACTTCACCTTCATGCCTAATCCTCAGTTCATCGATTCAAGAGCTCATCGGTAGTGCATATCCACCGTCCCGTTTAGGATTTGAACTTCGGACAGATTGCATGGAAGCCGTATGTGATACCACTGTGCCAACGAGCTCATACCATGGCTGAACCAAATTGCCAATTCATATTTGTTCAGGTGTTGTCTTAAGTGATGGTTAATCAGTTCATCTGACCCGATAGCAACGAAGGGAGACAGATGACCTACTGTTAACTCCAATCGACTCACAGTAAATGTTTAGTAGTGTGTGGGATAATTGATATTGATTGCTTTGATTGCGTCTGCCTTTTAACTATATGGCCCAAATGAACTGAATTTGCATCTCTGAAGACGACATTTGTACAAACATGATATGGCAATTCCGTTCGGCCCTGGTATGAGATGGTTAACACCGTGGTGACACACGCCTTCCATGCGATAGGTCTGGAGTTCAAATCCCGGACGGGATATTTCTTCCGCCGAGGGATATATTGTGTGGCATTAATGGTTAGACAGGGGCCATTTGCGCAAGTGTAGTTGTTTTTGTGCAATATATCTGAATCGGCAGTATATCTATACTCCACCGTATTGTGAGGGCTGAAATATCGATGTCTTCGTTGTTATTTTTGTTGTTCCTGTTGTTGTATTCATTCGAACGAAGATAAATATCTAACATGTCAGGAACAAGCTAACCGTTGCGTACCTACCAAATCGCGGGGTCATTTCCTATCTGCTTCCGACAATCTGATACAACATCAATACTGCCTGAGTTCCAAAAATGACCATCGGCAAAAGGTCACCTAATTCCGTAGATTATATCTAAACGAAAGATTTTCGAATAAAGCGAAGAATAGGTCGTTCTGGTAATTCTTATTTAAATTGAATTCAATAAATATACTATCTTTTGGATTCACAGGGTGAAGCCAGCAAAGACTGCTAATCCTCTCTTGATTGCAATGAAACATCAAACACTGGTATATATATATATATATATGAATGACGAATAATGTGAATAATGAGTAAGAACATACCGTGATTTTCGGATTATGTTGTTGTTGTTGTTCAGCATACAGCTTTTTTATTGAAACGAATTTCTTTGATTTCACGAGTCGATTTCCATGGCACAAACCCTGATACAGATTCATCCGGAAGCACAATGAACAAACTCATTTTCCAGGATGGAAGATGTTGCCTTTATTGCACAACTGTTCTGCACATCGCAGTACCCCTGGCCACCTTAGTTGGCCAATCACAATCGGATCGGTTGTTGCGCGATTGGCTCGGGTAGAATGTGAAGCAAGCGCGGCAACACTGAAATATATATGAAAGTACAACTTTGGCTTTTAAGAGAAATTAGACCCGAAGGTTGCGAGATTCCATCAACTGGTTTATAGTGAATAGGACTCGATTGTGGTAAACACTGTGACAGTGACAACAGTCGAGGTGGTTTTGGCGAAGAGGATACAAACCGGAACTAAGCTTTTGGGACTCCAAGAATGATGGAGTTTGGGTATCAGCCACTGAGGTTTGTGCAAGCTATTTGAGCAGAAAAGCGATCGTTTGTTGATCATTTAGCGCACTGTTGTTCTCCTAACCCAGTTAAATCTTTAGAGAGGTCGTATCCTGTCGCGAAACTGTTTGATCGCAGCGAAACACATAGCGAAGGTGACAAACCAATCAGTGTCTTGTCACCACCGTCTTTCTCGTAATATACGATCTATTGTGTGTGTATGGTATAGTTCTTTTCTAAAGTCCATTAGTTTTCATATTTGTAAATCTGGTTTCCGTTCCACACATCCGAAACGTTCGCATTGCTAGGGTTGTTGAAAATGGCCAAGACGAACAATTCCACATTGTTTAAGCTGCGAACCATATTTTGTCTTGGTCGAATGTGGAACATGATGAAATGGTGAGAAACAGCCTGCTTCCGCTTAGTCCCCTTGAAATTGATCTGTTGTAATTCAAGTCAAGTCAATTAAAGCTTTATGCACAGTATGCTCTAAAGTTCATTCTGACTATCTCATATGTGCTCCACGTGACAATTTCAGCGCCTTTGCCGCCTAATGGAAGTGAGTTGTGGTGTTGTGCGCCTCCATGTCTTAATTGACACACATCTGATTGCTATCAAAATAAATGTGTACACTTCTTGAAGTTACAGTGCTATATTTTCACAAGACAGGGTATTAGACAGGTTAAATAAAGCTGCATAGAAGGAAA